>SMLS01045869.1:0-12394 GCA_004785975.1 Popillia japonica | reverse complement strand
TTCCCGGATATAACGAATTCGACTGTTTTTAACGTTAAATTTGACATATTTAAACGATTTTGTCTGCTAAATATGCAATTGAGAACTTTGACGGTTTGTTCAAATAGAATTTTGCGGATATAAGAAAACTTTTCCTTATACAGGGTGTGTCAAACCATTTGTGCACTTTTTTTTCAAAATGTTGCAATTGCAATAAAACAAAAATATGATTATTTTCAGCCTCTTCCAGCCTTTCCACTTTTGTAGAGAAATTTAGAGGGAGTTAGGGTGACGTCACATCAAATTTTACTTTGACGTTAAAAATAGTCGGTCAAAGTTCTGCTGTGCGCATGAGTAAGCATTGCTGCCAGCACAATATTTGTTCAATCGTAACTTAACGTCAACAATAAAATAAACTGCAAAACCAATAGTATGTTGGCTGCCCTGAATGATTAAATTTGTGGCTGTCAAAACAAAACTTTGATGTCCATTTACGAGAAAACTTTGATGCAGTTTAACCGTGTAATACAGGTTTTACAAACTTCTAAAAAAAATTGAAAACCTCCAGAGATATTTACGTCAGTGCCTATGCGGCTCAAATAGTAAAAACTCCGTAATATGTCAATGTCAAACATGTTAAATATTTGTCCGCGTATACCTCACTTCACCTTATACAATTTGACATATTTTTATGATTATTATACATAAACTATCTAGATTTGTCACTAGCATCACTGTCTAAACCGAAAAAAATCTTTTCCAAAAAAACGACTAAGTCTGGTCCTGTCCAATTCCCATCGAGAAAGCGAGAAAACTGCAAGAAACAATAATAAAACTCACTGGCGATACCGTATCCGGTCTGGGACCGTAAAATCTAAGATTTCTCGACGAAAACTTTCACAATTATTGTATGATTTGTATTCAAGTGTACTCTGATTACGTTATTGAAGTTTCCCTGATTTATTTGTTTCATTTACATATCGGCAACAATTGGATCGGTTTCGAGTTCGTTTGCCCGCCGGAATCCGACCTGCCTGATACGCGTACAACGTGGGAAACCTTTTAGGCGAAGACGATCACGCGTCTCGCGCTCGAGGACTTGGGAATGTGCACCGTCGTCTTGTGAGGGGGCGGGTGGCAGCGGGCTTTTATTTATTTTTAATTTATTCGCCGTTCATCTAAGGGACATTCGAAACGTTGACGTTTCGCGGAATAGTCGATGCCATTTACATTTCAAATCTGCTGGTATCCGATGGATTCGTAGTAAGATTATGCAAATTTTCTGTTTTTCTAAATTAATTGCGTTTCTAAGATGGGAAAAACAGATGAGAGAAAAATGAGGCGCACTCGAAAGCTGCTTTTTCGGTATCTGCGAGATACTAAAAATCTATTTATTTAGAAAGATTTTGTAAAAATTCGTCCATATCGCTATAAGCGAAGGAATTCGTTATATTCGGAAAACTTTCAATTCTATATTAGAAGTGTAATTACTGTAGTAAATTACTGTGGTTCTGTATGAACTAACAAAGATATATCAGGAAATTTCTTCGTTAAATTTGGCAAAGATTTCAGGAAACCCTGTATATTATAGATTAGTTTCTGACGCAATTACAGCGTCGAGCGTTGTAGTGGTACTCTGTATAATCAGGATCATTTTAGATTTGTAGATCTTGAGAAAACTAGACGCACACACAACAAAAACTTTCAAGTGGGCAAACTATATATACAGAGTGTTTCAGATCACTCGTTTACTATCCTTTCCCAACGAAGTATTGTAGCTAGAATGACAGGAAAAATATTGTGATATAAATCGTTTTTACAGAATCGGGGGGCGGCTTTTGAAATAAAAAAAAATAATTTTTTTCTAAAGTCAGTTTCATGGCTGCTAATCACCCTAACTCTCTCCAAATTTCTCTACAAAAGTGGAAAGGCTGGAAGAGGCTGAAAATAATCATATTTTTGTTTTATTGCAGTTGCAATTGCAACATTTTGAAAAAAAAAGTGCACGAATGGTCTGACACACCCTGTACAAGGAAAAGTGTTATTATATCCGCAAAATTCTATTTGAACGAACCCACAATTGCACATTTAGCAGACAAAATCGTCTAAAAATGTCAAATTTAACGTTAAAAACAGTCGAATTCGTTATATCCGGGAAAGCTCCAATTCGTATACATAACGTCATGTTAAGTATACATAACTGGAATTTTAATTTATAAATATTTACGTTAACGATATTTCAATTAACAGTGTTATTGCAGGGAAATTTTCTGCAAACCCTGTATATCACACAGCAGTTTGACTCGATGGTTGTAGTGATACAACGGTCGTTCTTTGCTAGTGGCACACTAGAGTTGTGGTAATCGAATGCTCCATAGATTCCCTTTGAAACAAAAATTGCCCTTGATTTAGATGACGTGGAACACCCTGTATAATCGTCATGATTTTGATCTATAGTTCTTGAGAAACCTAACTGCATCAAAGAATTTTGTTGTCTTGCTTATACCAATTAAGATATTGTAATTCCACGAACTAGACGGGCATAATGTATGTATATACAGGGAGTCTCCGATCATTAGTCTAGTGTTCCTTTCACACCGAGTGTTGCAACTAGAATGATTCATTTTTTGGGATGAAAGGAGGAGAAGGGAAGAGAGGGTGGAAGTAGAAAAAGATGTAAGGATAGCATTATTCGACAATTTCAAATGGAGTGCTTCAAAACAAAAAAGCTTTTTTGAAATAAAAAAAAATAAAGAAGATAATTTTTTCCTAAGTCAGCTTCAAGGTTTGGGCTGTGAATCACCCCACCCCCTCCCAATTTCTTTGCAAGAGCATCTGTGGAAGGTGGGGCGAGGGAGTGGAAAATAGTAACAGTTTCGATAACAATTTCTTGCCTACGGTTGCAAGTGCAACTGCAACATTTGGAAAAATTTGTTGCAATAACTATTTTTAACGTCAAAGTAAAATTCGATGTGACGTCATCAAAGTCCTTCAAAGTAGTCATTTACACGAGGAATTTGAAGCGACTTTGAATAACTTTGACGTAAAACTTTGATGCAGTTTGACCGTGTAATACAGACTTAAGAAACGCGAACCACTCTGCAATTGCCCTGAAAATAGGATCCCAGTCCTGATCTGCTTAATTATGATCTTTTTTTTTCTGTTGCCTTTATTGCCTCCCATTGTTTGAGAGAAACCGAGTTAAACATAGAATCCATTTCTTGAAAACGCTTTTAACCATATTTGGATCGAATCTCTCCAATCATTTTCGAAAACTCAGTTTTTGGAAGCCTCACTTCACATGCTTATCATCCTTTACCATGTGACGAGCTCCTGATCCAATGTAGTCCTTAACGGCTTGAAGACGAAAATAGTTCTCAAGAGATTTCAGGACAGAAGCAGCCCATTGATCCCAGATGTTTTTCCCTTTAAATAAGTATTATCAATGGAGAAACTTTATCTCCAGAGGCAGAAGCTGCAATTAAAACTGTAATATTTTCCCGTACAATAGCACTGACTGTGCGTTTGCATGGCAATTTTTTACCGCAAAACAACTTTTGTTTTTGTAGGATTTGAACAGAAGCTACTTTCGTACAGATTCCAAATTCTCGTTGGACTACTTTCTAATCTTACCGAAAGAATTAAACTAAAACGCAAAAAAACAGGAGAGAATTGTTGAAAATACTAAGATTCGATAATTTTACATCCACCGTTTACAGGTTTCAACTTACGTAATGATTCAATTATGGATTGGTATCACATAAAGTCACCGCAATACGCAAGGCACCTGTGTTAGAGGGAGAAGTACATTTTGGACCCAAAATGGCGGTTATATTTACCTCGTATTGACAGCCTCTTAACACACATAACCTTAATTTTGAGTGTTTCTTTTCACTGACGTCTTTCTTTCAGTCTGTGCTTTGTTAGTGGTGATTTGATTAAGTGAGTTTTATTTTATTAGTTGCCATTTGCAACAAACTCGAAGGTGGGGCGAGAGGGTGGAATATAGTAACAGTTTCGATAACAATTTCTTTCCTACGGTTGCAAGTGCAACTGGAAAAAAGGTAGTGAACGAATAGTTTGACACACCTTGTATAAGGAATAAAATTCGATGCAATCGTGTAAAAATTTATCAAATAACGTTAAAAGCAATCGAATTCGTTCGTTCTTTTTGGGTGATAACACTTAAAATCACCGCCTTCGTTATATCCGGAATTACGCAAATTCGTGTGAAATTCGCTTATTAGACTTACACAGCTAAAATTTCATCAAATCTAGAGCTCTTCATTAGTGCACTTGTTGCTTTTGCTACGGTGGTGTTGTTAAACTTGCCAAATATTTATTATAACTCTGTATATGTATATTTTTCTTTTTTTTTAAGAAAATTATGAAAATTCGTTCTGTTTACCTTTCATTTTTATTATAGTTCACCTCGCAGATAAATAATTCCTTCCCGCGTTATAAAAACGAACCATAACTATTTATGACAGCGCTAAAATAAACCGAGAACACCTTTTACCGAACATCTGGTATATTTTACGTGGCTCCTGCTTAAAACCAAAACAAAATTTGTGTATGTGTTATGTCAGCACAAAATACCTTTTAATGTAATCCGCAGCACCTAACAGGTACTGATGTGGAAGTGGCTCACGTTTATTTTCATTCACGTCGTTTTATTCTTTCTGCAGTCGCCGTTGCAGTATGTACGTTCACACGATCACGTAATCCTAGACCCGGCGCATTCACCATCGGAACCGTCGGAAATATTCCTGTCCGGCGAAAACCAGAGCACACCTGGCGTGAAAAGGAGAGCCTCCGATAGGTGAGTAAAAATTACCGCACACGGTAAATTGGCGCTTATTTTCTTCTCTTTTCCTGCTTTAGAGAAATATTTCTCTGGAAAATATCGTAACTTTAAGTAATTGAGGTAGAGATACTTTAGTTCTTTTAGTTTCCATTCACTCGAAGCTCTAAAAGTAATTTAGTTTAGTATCTGTCACTTTGACAGTTGTACCTGTCAAATTTGGAAATTACAATGCAACGTACTTACATAACCTGCAACCGTTACATTTTGAGGACTGCCGTGTTCTTTTAAAAGAACACAAGTTCGCTAATTTTCAAACCTATATTCAGAAGAAATTAATTTTGCAGAGAATCGCGTATTACCAAAACACAATCAATCAAAATCGTTCAATTCAGCCGAGCCTTCCCCGACGCCCCGCCTCAGCATCCACCCTGCCTCCACTGGTTAATTCTTAATTACATTGGAGTTGTTGGTTGTGCGTGTGCTGCTTTGGCGCAAAACGTGTCCCGTGATTTAATTGAGAAATTCTGATTAGCAAATATTGGCAGATTTCTTGAATTTCCACGGGGTTCCGACTTGTATGTGTAGGTAGGGCCTCCCGTATTTGTGTGAGTCGACGTATTATATGTGCTCTCTCTCTCGCTTCTTCCGATCCACTACTATATTCAATAGCCTCTCCTGCATGCGACCGTTTTATTAAAATGAATAATGGTTTCTTTCTGGTCGCCGCTCGCACGCGGCGCCTCTGGTGCCATCTGGCTGTAACAGCGCGCTTTTTACTTACCTCCTCCTTCTGCACCCCTTCTACCGCTGCTTCTACCACCCGTCACTTACACGGCACTCTTGCCTTTTAATTACAACAAGCCTCGGTGGCGGCGGCGGTGGAGTTGCGACGTTGGAACGGTGACGACAGCGCGACGACGTGAACTTTTGAAATTTTAGGTCGAAAATGTTAATTTATGCTTGTTTATGTCATGTTAATCAATTCATCTGTGTGTCGCGGAGGCCGCCTCGCCTCCGTTGTAAGTAGGTACGAGTATACTGTAACGACACAACTCTCAAAAGAGAAATTATATTTAAATTAGTTTTCGTTCGTGAAACGTTTTAGATTTTGGAATTTTCAAGAGGTATTTAGGTCGAATCAATGAGAACTGAAGAGTTCGGATTTCTCGAACGTCATGTTTTGCTTAATAAATACAGTGTGAGTGAACGATTTGAGGAAGCGATGTTTGTGTTAATTGATGGAGTTTAAAGAGCGAGCACAAACCTAGTTGGGCTAAAGATTTTTAAAAGAAATTAGACCAAAACGGTTAAAAAATCGAAGAAATACGTTGAAAAAATCACTAAAGCGATACAAAGAATCAAAATACTGCTGAAGGGGTTCTTAAATCCAAAAAAATGATTAACCTCACATGATTAGATAACGTTCAGACGAAAAAAAATATGATTTTTCTCCACTAGATGGAGATGAAACCCCCTTGTAGGTAAGCTATGCTAGTTCTATCCTAGTGCACCGGGCTTTCAATAAATACCGAAACCCATGTGATCTCTTTTAGATATGCAACCCATTTAACAGTATGGTAATATATATTCTTAAAAATAAAAATCCTCCAGAAATTTTTATTTACATATATTGACAATTAAAATTTTACAGGTTAGGTTTATATTGTAAGTAATCACAACTAAGCAACGACTGAACGACACAAACAGAATCGTATAAAAACTGTCAAATCAAATATCGACTAGCAACTCAGGTTAGACCGGTTAGATAGCTTAGGGATATTTTTTGTTTTGCCAACATATTATTTACGTCATCTTACGTCAGAGATAACGTGGGTTTCGATTATTATTGAAAACCCTTTATAATCCACATGTTAGAGGTGCGTACCCTATCCACAAGATGGCGTTATTAGTGCTCTTTTAAATGTTAGATGGCACTACACACGCAGGTCGCTGTATAAGGCAGGTGTGTCCCTTTATTGAAACTAACTGATCTGCTTTGGAGCTGATATTGAAAATAGCCGATTTGGTATTGAAAACAGTTCAAAATCAGTTAAGCTGTTTCCAGTATCAGCTCAAAACTAGCTCAAAACCAAGTAGGCTGCTATCAAAACCAGGTAAATGTCGGTCATGTCCATCGCAGTGTAATAATTTTGGTACTCTTTAGGAATCCTTCAGGTAAAATTAGGATTCGACCGAAATGCTCAAAACTTATACATAAGCATATAGTACCTTTTTGAAGTCGACCAAGAGAAGACGTTTGGATGCGATAACAAAAATTGAGTCGTACAACAAGACAATAAACTGAAGCTTTGAAGATCTGTAGGTACGCTATATCTGAAAGAGGGAAAGCGACATTGTCTTCATGGATTGGCCCTCTCAATCTCCCAGGAAATTGTAACCATGCTTCTTTACTTTTTTGTATCACTTTACACTATGCTTTTTTGAGTCTAGGTCAATGCGGTCAACCTATTTGATCTATCGTAACGATTTCTTGGAAAGAAACCATTTTTTGTGAATTTGTTTCAATGTAATGGACCAAATCAATATTGTGTTCGATAATCATAATTTTCAAAGAGGCCAACACCTCCCAAGGTGATCAATTTTTAATTACTTCATATGACAATGATGACTCACGCAATAGCAGTTGTATTACCTTACATATTATCGTTTATCATACGTGATTAGAATTTCTAAAACAAGATCTAAGCAACAAACGCCATTTGTACGTCTTTGGTTAACATCATTGAATATAAAGGGCGTCACAGTCCTCTAAACGTCATATCTTGTACAACGACCAAAATGATGTACCGTGTCTTCAAAAACTTTCATGATTAGAAATGGCCATGATTTTTTTCTATGATTGGTAATAACGCTACAGTACGTCACTTTGACAGTTTGTTGGTTCGTATGTCACCCTGATGTGTATAAAAATACGGAAACACTGACAGTTGACAAAATTTGGTTATAGTACAATTTAAAAAAAAAGCAGTGTTCTCAATCTTAGAAAGATAATTAATTAAAAAACAGCCTACTTTAATCAGGAAAGTTTTTGAAGGCATGGTATAATAACTAAAAACTGACGTCATTTTGACAACATCATGATCTGGTTATGGGGGTTTTCTCATGCAAAACTATCAAGCTCAGCTCTTATGTTGTTCTTGGACCATTTAAATGTCCATTTATTCTATTTAAATTTTAACCATTTTGGCATTTAATTTTTTTTTGAGCCACCCTGTATGCTTCAAAATAATTTATTTGTGTATATTGGTACTACTGAAGTTTATTTCTTCTTGCGCAGCATATACGAGAACGGACTTAACGGCCAATTACATCAAGATCCTCAAGATTATCTCCCGGCAAAACGCCCTATAAATTCGCAAAACTCGTTCTTCTTATCGCACCAGAGCTTATTACTCCCCAACATGAACCCAACGGTACCGAATTCCCACTTCTTCGATTACCCCCAGCACACACCTCACGTCTACGCCAACCCCCAACACAGACTAGAAGACCTGCCAGATAATTCGAAGACGACAGGCTGTAGTAGAGGCGACGAAGAATGGCGGAACATCCACGTGATGTTGAATTGCATATTGTCGATGGTGGAGAAGACGAAGCGGGCTTTAACGATACTACAGCAACGGAACAACCAGGATTTGACGAACGATTGGTTCCGGAAACAAGACGTCAGTATGGATCTCAAAAAGGCTGCCAACGAGATAATGATGCAAGCCGTTAAACAAACTGAGGATAGGGTAGCTGAGGTTAAGAGGAGGGCGGAGGAAGCGGTTAACGATGTGAAACGACAGGCTGTTATAGAGTTGCAAAAAGCTGTTGCGGCCGCTGAAACTAAGGCTAACGAATTGGTGGCGGCTGAGAGGGCTAAAATGGAGAAATTGCTGCATGGTATGCATTTTGTGTAATATTTTTTTTTAGTTATAGTATCGTTGATTTTTCGCAGAAGCTAGAAAACATGCTGACGAGAACAGCTCCTCAAACCACTTGGAAACAAACGAGAATTCGTCCCCATCCAACGCCCCGCAACCATCTCAACAAAATGTAAGTTCATCTCGATTCCATTAATAATAATTTAATAATAAATTTATAATTTAGTCCTGCTGGAATTGCGGCAGGAAAGCGCACGAAACATGTTCGGGATGTAACATCGCCAGGTACTGCGGACCCTTCTGCCAGCACAAAGATTGGGAGAACCACCACCAGATCTGCACCAAAGAGAAGATGCGTCCGTTGCGGGCTTCGACGCCAAGCGCGACGGCTACACCTCTAACTACTCACCCGAATCCATCAGATACGACGAAATTTAAAAAGTGACCCACGAGAAGAGGACGGAAGGTTAAACGTATCACTTAGATTGTGAATCGAAATATAAAAAAGAACTCTTAAGATTATCTCATCAAAGCATGCTGATCCTGAATCATTCACTCATCATCGCGTAATAATGTTGTTATTAATATCTGTGTATTTGTTCTATTTGGATCATTCCGATTTGACGTTTACGTCAAGTAAAACAGGATTTACTCTAAGCTACCCTATGGTTATGTTTCTGCCAAATTTATTCAGCATTAATTTAGGAGGATTAATGGTCTGATACTTTTTTGCATACAACAAAGACTAATTAATAACAATTCAAGTTCTAGATCACCTCAAATCTGATTCCAAACCACTGTAATAGAGATATTTGTATGGCTGATTTTCATCTTTCATATTACACGCAATACTTCTTATACCAAAATGAAAAAAACAAAAACTCTGATGTGATTGTCAATGTGTTTATTTATAATTTACATTTTACTTCTCGTCTACGATTCTAGTCTTATTTTTATTGAAGATTTTATTGGCAATAATATCATATAGCATGTTATGAACTCTACACCAAATCGTTTTTATAGAAAGTAAATGTCCTCAACGAGTCTAGCTTTTCTATAAGAATGCAATGAATCTTATTATTGGTGGAATTGTACGGTTAAGGTTTAGATGTACATTTTCCGACATGTTATTTAGTGTTTACTACCGATTTTGTTAAATCTGCATATTTCTATTAATTATTTATTATAATACATATTTATATGCAGAGTACCTGCAAATTTATTGTAATTTTCTCAACACGAAATAAACAGTGATCAATGTAGTGGTATTATTTTTTAATAGTTCCAGAGCAAACATTCTGACTGTCTATGACACACCAGAGTAGTAATAAACCTACTTTTACTTTACTGATCTCAAAGTCTCCACCAATAGCCAGTAGGGCTAACTTAACAAAGCAGAAAAAGTGACAGATCCCTGTAATCGTCCTTATTGGATAATCATACGAAGAATGTAGCTAGTGCAGAAAGTCCATTAACGAATGGATACACAACACGTCCAAGGAATGGTGACAAAGATCACCAGGACAATGCATAAGATAAGCCTAGCGGAGGATGCTATTTTCAGATTCTGCAAAGAGGAGAAATCAAGAGAAAGTATCTTCAGAATCAAAATCAAAAAAAGATGGACTGAAGTTAACATCATCTCTGACAGAATCTAGAATAGTGGTCTGGGTTAGTGCTAAACGGTAATATTTGTCCGAAAATCTGGTCTTATACCTGTCAAAGCAACTGTCATCCTCGATATTACAACTATACGTAAATTATGTTATTCTTTTTTAGACACGCCACTGCATATCTCATGAAATTATTCGTGAAATGGCAACTTTATAACAAAAATCAGGTTAACCAACTCAATCGATCATTTTAACACTCACTGTGGAACAATGTTGACAACCTAAATTTGTGGATTTGCTGGATGATTTCTAAAACAGAAGCTGTAACATCTAGAGACTATCTAAAGATCATAGCAGGATAGGAGTAGGTGCTACGCAATGCATTCTAAGCGGTAGACAACAACCAAAAATGTTAAAAGTATTGCACAATTCCGCAGATCCACATATTTTTTTGGTCGCCTCCCTGTAGCGGTTAATTAATCACATCTTTTTCTTTGATTCCACCAATCTGAAGGCAGCACCAATAACTCGAATTCTCCTAATAGATTAAATCATAGAAAAAAAATACCCGAGTGGAAATCATTTAACCACAGAATAAACCACAATTATGAGGCATCACGATTCCCGGAAGTTGAGAATGATGCCGGATGTACCCTCTAGAAAATATGGCCGTCTTTGTTATTGTTGTGCGTTAGAGGTTAGAGTATCAATGTTTGTAATAATTTATCAGATAATTAAAACCCTTTTTTAAATTTATTTTGAACTTTACGCAATAGCGGAATCTTTACGTAGATAATCTATTTGTTTTTGAACATTTTTATTATGTAACTACTGCTCAATGATAACCTATAATGGGTAAATCGGCATATTTGCATGAAATAAGAAATTGTGGCAAATTAAATTATTATGGGGCCTATTCTCTAAGCATTTTGTTAAAAATTAACAGGCTGTTAAATTTTAACAGACCAAATAACGGTGAATGGTATTCTGTATTTACATGTCTTGTTAATTTTTAACAAATAGGTGTTAAAATTATCTGTAGAACTGTTAATTTTAAAGGCTTGTAAGTATGTGCCTTTAAAAATTAACAACTGCTGTTACCGCAAAAAATGGCTGCCGCTGCAGGATATTTTGCAGTATTGATAAATAATGAAATTCAAAATGAGTATAGAAGGTAAATTAATTTTGTCTCTGATTAATACAACGGTAACTATTGTTTAACTTGCAGAAATCGTGTAAGATATATAAACAGAAATTTACGAGATGCAAGTAATCCATTTGAATTACCTGAATAAATTGAATAAATTTGTATATTGCCAACTTTTTATTTTCTTAAAAATAGACAACAAAAGAAAAACGAAAAGTTATTTATTCCGAAAATAATAAACTAAATTCTATTTTAATAATAAATAATGATAAACTCTATACATAAAAATAAATAAACAGTTAATTCGATTTCAATAATAAATAAAAGGGAAGTTCAAAGCACCAAAATAATAACAGCATTGATTTCAAGAATAAATAAACGATAACTCTATACACAAACATAACACTTCATTAACAAATTTTATACAATAATGAGAAAAAAATGAAATTTCTCCTCGTTATTTATTGCCCAAGACATTAGCTAACTTTGATATAGCCCTAGCAATATTATTATTGCTGGTAGTTATGTTGTTGTTGCTCTGTATTAGGGCCTGGATATCTCCATAACCTGGAATAACATTCTCTTTATCGATTTTTTTTTCTTTGATTTTAATCGCGTACTATGGCCGGTATTGGAACTTGCACATGCTATAGGCTCATCGTGTTGTACAAGTACCACTGCTTTATAGATCGTGTGGGCCCCTCCATATTATTTAATTCTGTTTTTAATTGTTCCCACTACGGAAATTCACCTGGATGTATTAATTCTTTATATTGTTCTATAAAATTTATCATAGCCTCTATTTGTCGTTTGGAACATCGTTCGCGTTTTGCCATAGGGAAAATAAAAAATAAACGATGCGAAAGAAATAATAATACTGTATAAACGTTAACACCAATTTGAGGTTAAGGCACGTATTTGTGGTGGGTACTTATGTCAACATACATATGTTCATATGTAC
>SMLS01045860.1:0-10903 GCA_004785975.1 Popillia japonica | reverse complement strand
TATCTTAGAGTTTTGAATGTTTTGAAGGGCTGCAAATGTAATGTGATGTAAATCCATGAGAAACTTAAGATTTCGTGATATTTGCCTTGAAATACTCTTTATTTCGCGAGCAATATCTGAAGGAGCAATTAATAAATGTGTTTTTTTTTTTGCAGCATCCAAGACAGTGTGGTACTCCCAGTCGGGATGTGCATTAACTGGTGTAAATCATCCTAAACACCTCTCTTGGATCATCTCATGGTACCGTCTGTTAGGCATCTCCGAGTAGTCTACTTCTACGCTTTAGTCTTTTTGCAAAGCTTTCCAATTTTTGCCAGAGTCTAGCATTGTGTCTATCAGGTTTTCCGATGTTATCTCGTTCTTGGTTAGTAGTGCTTCTTTGGTTTTTTCCCTTATTGTTCTCCATCTGGGATCAGCGAATATGGCATGTTCTACCGTGTCACACTCCCCACAGTACATACAGTTGTCTTCTGCACGTTTACCTTTTTAGGTATGCCCTGAATGGTCCATGCCCGCTGAGAAGTTGCATGAGATAAAAATCGATATTCCTGTGCCCACAGTTTATCCACTTCTTCAGGTCTGAGATCAGCCGTTTAGTCCATTGTCCTTTAGTTTTTTTATTTGTCCATCTTTCTTGCCAGATATGCAATGTTCGATTTTTTGCGTCTTTCAGTGATCCCCTTTTGTCCCTTTTGTTGTTAATCGCCCTATTCTCTCTTCGGCTTTTCCAGTTATTCTCTCCAAGGGCTACTCCCAAGTGATACCTCATGTGTCGAAGAATACCCCTACATATTTGACTCTCTTTTTTGTTTCGATTTCTACATTACCGATTTTAAAGCTTATGCCATCTCTTTTTCTTTTGTTAGTTATAATAAGCGCTTCGGTTTTTTCTGGTGCTAACGTTAGATCGTTTTCCTTAATCCATTTGTCTATTCGCTTTAGGTTTTCATTCGTACTTCTGACAAGATCGGTTTTATTTTGAGCCGTTACTATCCCCATCAATTTTATTTTGAATACTTCATCATAAAGAATATTCCATAGTGTTGGCCCAAGTACGGAGCCTTGCGGTACACCTGCTTTCACTTCCAGTCTGTCCCTCTTCGTGATTTGTGCATATCTTCCTCTAAGATAGTCGGATATAATATTCATGAGGTAGTTTGACACCTTCCTATCTTCTAATCTTTGTAGGATGATACTCCAATTCGCAGTATTAAATGCATTCCTGACATCTAATGTGATTAGGGCGTTCCACATCTTGCCTCGTTTTTCATGGAGGGTTATTATTTGTTGCATTGCCTGCAGTGTCGATCTCCCTTTCCTAAAGTCGTACTGATGCTTATCTAGTCCTCCCTTTTCCTCTATCTCGGCTTCCAGTCTTTTTCGTGTTAAGTCCTCGTACAGTTTGCTAAGAGTATTTAAGAGACATAGCGGTCTGTAAGAACTGGTTTTGTCTGGCTACTAAAATTACGTTAATTACGTTTATCGTTTGAATTTGTAACTGATCAACTAATTCACTTGTAAATGATACCTGTCGTATGTAAAAGCGACTAACGCTACCGACTAACTTACTTTTTCACTTAGCGCGACCCCCCAACTAGTCGTTCGTTTCCCCAGGCACTCGACCAACTAATAATTGCAATCGCTTTCGAATTTAGGTATATATGAAGTTCACCTCGAAATACGGAACCCTGGTGATGTCATTGTATCGTTATTTTATATCGGCTTGACCACTGTTTTATCGTATGGCGCCGAGTGATGAAGCGTGTATACGTTAGCAGTTTTGTTTTGGCTTCATCACATAAACACTTCCTTATTAATTAAGTTATCATTCTTAAACGAAACTTAAATTCTAATGAACAAATATAATAAATATACAGTCGGGGATATGGGAACATTTTGTGTAACACCGAATCACTTCCTCAGGGGTCTAATCTCGGACCGTTATTATTTATCATTTTTATTAATGATATTTTAACATCTACAGCTTCCGAGGCTTTAATGTTTGCTGACGATTTGAAACTGTTTCGCGAGGTTTGGAGTTTGGGGGACTGCGACCTTCTTCAGGCTATTTCGAAAGGGTTTCTCAATGGTGTGAAAGCAACAACCTCCCACTCAATGCCCGGAAATGCAAAATGATTACTTTTACACGTGTGTCAGCTCCGATCATTTTTAACTACAGCTTAAGAGAAGCCAGCCGGGAACGTGTTGAAGTAATTAAGGATTTGGATGTATTATTCGATGCGGGACTCGCATTTACGCAACATATTGATTCCATTACCGCCACTGCCAGGAAATCACTTGGATTCATAATAACGTACCTGTGGATCTTTTTCTAATATTGCGGGTTTGAAGGCCCTATACTACGCCTTCGTGACACACTGGGACACACTGTCTATACATATATCTTTTGTATTATTTAAATTGTTCTGTTATTGGAAATTGTTTCTGTTGGACAATAAAACTTATTATTATTATTATTATTATTATTATTATTATTACTATTATTATTATTATTATTATTTGTATACGCTGCCTTATATTAGCAAAAAATTATGCATTTTTCGCAATTGCGCATCGAAAAAGGTTCTACGACATGGAAGAAGTATCCAAGAATGTTTTAAGATAATCTAATAATAAAGACAAAGATGTGACTTACTTATTAACACTACACAACACCATCTCCGTCCTTTTAAACCTCCAAATTTACTTACTTAACATACGCCTAAAAAGATATAAGAGAAGAAGAAGAAAGAAGAAAAAAGAAAACAGAAGTGTACCGACCCTACAATACGGCTACTTAATCCACGACGTCGAATCTCTTCCTGCCTAATTACGGGCCCATATAAAAAAGAGGATATGGTTTGTTGGCTTGTCCGACCGTTTCGAGACGTAGTATCTTGTCCTCGTAACTCGTAACAGCCATCTCTCTCCGTGTCCACATCAACTGAGCGTAATAAACACATAGTGTTGTGTGTAAGTACATATGTACATGCAGTATAATACCAGTCATGAACTCTTGTATTATTACGTTTAACTGACAAAGAACTTGCAACTTTTTTTTTGTAAAAGTATAATGAAAGAGTTTGATTGATTTTCTAATAAAAAAAAATGTTTTGCAATAGAAACAAATTGCCCATTTCGATTTTGATAATCTCCTCATCATGGTCACCCTTTATCAAAATTTAATTAAATTAATTTTGTGTTGAGATAGGAGACAAATTATCCCATGTTGTCTTTCCTAATATCCTTCATCCCAAAGGAATCTAGAGAAATAGAATTCTGCAAAGAATCCAACTAGAACTTGGACTTGGCCAAAATTCTAATGATTGGCTATGATGTGTACTTTTACTGTTAACATAGCCAGTTCATAGAAAAACTACGTGTGAATACCATGTACAAAATTCCGGTTGTAGAAGATCCCCAGCCTAAGTACCAAAATATATTCACCAACTACTTCACTTGATAACTTACCAAAATTTAGAAAAGAAATAAAAAACACTCGTGGATAGAGTATTTTGACCATAACTAGATAAGCAGAGGATTTGACAATATTTGAACTAACAAAGATGGGATTTTTTGACCGTAAACCAATAATTTGAAAGAGAAATAACAACTCTGGCGGTGTTTGTTAATGTTTACATTATATCTTAAGTATTCACTCTTAACCAAATTTTTGGTTAACTAAGTCGTTTGGTAAATCGTATGAAATTAACCTAGACTTCCATCCATTAATATCAATTTTATTGCTTTAGTATGGTCTTCAAATTATGACCAAAGAATCCCAAGCACAGGTTGTTTTTGTTACATTTATAAATTTTGGTAAGCTACCAAATAAATTGGTTACTGAAGCTATTTTGGCAGTAAAGTTAGGCATCCTACCGAATCGTTAGAATGTTGGCACGTCCTCTTTTCATCAAGTTATGGTACAAAAAAATGACATCTACCAGTTGCTTTTGTTTATTTTCTGATAAGCTACCAAATAAATTGGTTGTTGTAGTGACTTTGGAAATGCAGCTTCGTACCTTACCCTATCTTGGAAAATTGGTGATTGATTATTGGTGAAACACCCTCATCCACAAGCGGTTATCTTGTTTTCCTCAATTCTGGTAAGCTGTCCAATGAAGTGGTTGGTCAAGTTGCTTTAGCAGAGAATCTAAAAAATGACCTGGTTGGGGACTTGACTGAAGTGCGACCGAAGAAGGTTATTCTAGGTTTGTTTTACATTGGTCCCGAGCTTCTCATAACAATATTAAAATTCAAATTTCTATTTTGCTCCAGGTTGCACTAATTGTCCTCAAAATTGCGCCAGAGTATCTTTAGTTCATGAAAAGAATTGAGAAAATGATATTTTGCTAGCTCCTTTTTTTTTAAAATCAATTTTGAAAGTTGAGTGTAGGCTTTCACGACCGTAATCCATATGGTTTTCGGGTCTTGTCGCATAATTATTCTTCTAACTAACTTCTTCTATCAGCTTCTAAGTTTTCTAAAGACAGTCTTTAGAAAACTTCTAAAGAAGCAGATAGCACAATCAGCGAAACGTCAAGACAAAGAATAGTTACGCTACAAGAGCCGAAAAACATATCTTTACTCCATATAGTAGTAGTAGTCCAAGTAGTTTCCAACATCATTCCAAACTGTTTGCTTCTACCATGTTGTAGTTCATGAAATAATTAAAAAAAAGAAACGAAATTTCGCCGACTCCTCTGTATTGAACTCCAAAGTTTTGATAGTGGTTTAGCACAACGACCATAACTTCGAATTTCGAAAAAGATTGGTGTAGAAGGGGTAACTTCATAAACATGATAGCTTTCTTTCCACAATATCTTCACGAAGTATACATGGTAGAACTTTGAAACAATATAGGACAAATCTAATAAATTCTCCGTGAGTTGAAGATTCAGAACAGTTTGGAGGAATATTCCTTTCCCTTTGGAAGAAACAACTTCATACATATCATACACTCGCTTCACAGTCTGGGGGTACCGGGTTCGAATCCGGTGCGTTCTTTCTGAATTTGGTTTTCTGTAGTTTCCCAAATTCCACGGCAAATGCGGAACGATAACATCTTAAGTCGTTCTACAGCCGCAGGCGTAATAATAACTCATGGCCAGCCGATGCCCCCTGTAATTGGTGCAAGCTGTTGGGGGATGCTAACGCATGAATTATAAGTTTTTTTCTCAATTTTGTCAGGAAGTATAGATGATATAAGGGTTGGAACAGTTTGGAATCTAGAACAACCTGAAACAGTTGCCGAACTTTGTTTTGATAGTTATCCAATAAGGAGAGGAGTGGGGGTAGGTCAACAAAAAAAGGCAAGAAAACAGTTGGGAATTTTTTTTTCCAAATTTTTTCATGGACTAAAGATGATAGAAGGCGACACATTTTGAGCAATCTTCAGAACAATCTCTGAACAACTTTCAAAAGTTGCTCTTAGCTAGACAAGGACTGTATTCTTCCTAAAACCACACCACAAGGAACTATAAACAAGCCTAATTAAATTGTGTCATGTACACTCTCTTTAGAAGAAGAGAGTAGCATTTTTTCCCAAATTTTTGAGTATAAAACCACAGCCCACAAATCATTTATAGGCAAAGGGTTGATAATTAATGAATTCGTTTGATTCAACGAATTTTTCAACGTCAATGGCCTCTATTATTAGCAAATTTTGAAACGTCAATGCAATCTTTGTCTTGATGGGAGTTTTAGATAAAAATATGTCCCGCCTGCTTCGGTAGGGATATATTATAAACGAATCGAACTAAAATTGGTTGATAGAACTCATTGATAACTTCACTTGATTAATACCGAGATAACGAGGCGATTGTTTATGATCCAATGCCTTTAATCCAATCACGACCTGCAATTTGTTAAGGTAATATAATTACCGCTATTGTTTGGAAATTATTCAATTCATCATTGCGCAAGACGAGGAAAAATTGAAATAAATAATTTTCTCAATACTCCATCTTATAAATCCATATCAAACGTTACGACATTGAAACCGCAGCAACAGCACAATAGATTTTTATTAAAAAGGTAAACACAACTGAATCGTTCTTATTTCCCGACACTCTCCTTAAAGCAAGAACTACATCGAGACGCAGACAATTTCCAGCGTCTGAACGGGAAATTATTACATCCCAGGGGGACCACTTTTCATCCTCTCCGCACACACATCAGACGGGACGAGCAACAAGCATTCCTCCTTCACTACATACTACATAAGTAGGTACATACATACATTACATAAGGATTTGCTGTACGGTCTGCGAGCTATGTTCTACCGAACCGAAAGAAAATTCGTTCGGCGAACGAGGGGAGATACTTTACACTGCGCTAGAGAAAATAGAAGTCGACGAATTCTCGCCGCCAGTTTTGTACGGGACGGGCTATGGATGTGGATTAAAATGCTCCGAATGGGGTCGTAAAACGGGGTTGTTTTCGAACCTGATATGAATTACCAGCGAGAGTAATAATTCGCAATTCGTCCTGATTTATTTGTAGAGGAGACGTGCTGCGTTGAATGATCACTTCACTAGGAGGAGAATTTCGTTAAAGTATGCTGCAATTTTAATTAATAAAGTTGTAATGACAGCAGATGTCAAAAATGTCTAATGACAGGAGGTGTCAAATCGTTTAATGACAGTAGAATTGAAATCGTCTAATGACAGGTGGAATTGAAATCGTCCAATGACAGTAGACATCAAATTGTCTAATGACAGGAAGTGTGAAATCGTTGAATGATAATAGAATTGAAATCATCTAATGACAGGTGGAATTGAAATCGTCCAATGACAGTAGACATCAAATTGTCTAATGACAGAAAGTGTGAAATCGTTTAATGACAATAGAATTGAAATCGTCTAATGCCAGTGGAATTGAAATCGTCTGATGACAGCAGATGTCAAATTGTCTAATAATTGGAGGTGAGAAAGCGTTTAATGGCAGTAGAATTGAAATCATGTAATGACAGGTGGAATTGAAATCGTCCAATGACAGTAGACATCAAATTGTCTAATGACAGGAAGTGTGAAATCGTTGAATGATAATAGAATTGAAATCGTCTAATGACAGTAGAATTGAAATCGTCTGATGACAGCACATGTCAAATTGTCTGATAATTGGAGGTGAGAAAGCGTTTAATGGCAGTAGAATTGAAATCGTCCAATGACAGTGACATTGAAATCGTCCAATGAGAGCAGATGTCAAATTGTTTATTGACAGCATACGTCAAACGGTCTAATGACAGGCGATGTCAAATCGCAGAATGACAAGGCGTAAGGGGAAACATCAGTCGGTACAAATTATGATCAAACTTCTTAACAGCCATTGTTTCTAGAATACTCTGGAAGCATAACTCGATTAGCTGAGAATCGTGGACAAGTTTTTCTCACACTGGCAGAGTAAATAAAGAGAATTGCCCCTTTTGGAAAGAAGCTTTGAAAATCTACTAATATTGCGAGAGGAGCCTTTCCACGATCAAAACGTGACTGTTTGGCTGGTTACTGCAATTCGCAAGACTCCTCTAGACATGGTCGAAAAAACAAAGAAAAATCTTAAAAAAAATTAAATTTTTGCATTGCTTACCAACTCTAGCGTTTGCTTGATATTATGTACAAACTTTACTATATAAAACAACAATGTTCAAAGAAGGTGATACTACTTGGAAAATTAAATTCTTTGGGAATATTTTTTTTTTAAGAAAAGGAAAACTTGAAGGTCTATAGAACAGGACAGCAATAATTTTCAGCAACTAATTTAGTCTTTACTTTTTTGAGATATTTTTGCATTGCTAGAAAAAATGGGCACACAAAAATGGCCAGCCCCTGTATTCGTTTTTGAAGTTCAATTTTTCTTAAGCTTTGTCAGGTTGCTCTGAATATTGTTCCAAATTTTTAGCCTTGAAAAATTGAGAAATTCGATTTTTTGCTAACTAACCCTCTTTTTGAAAATTATAATTTTGAACGTTGTTCCAAGTTTAGTAGCTTTTAAAATTATAAGTTTCAAGAAAGAAAAGGCGGCTGTCGAAAATTTTTTTCTGCATAATCTTTACATGTGATGGAGGCAAAAATTGAAAAACAAAAACAACTTCGGCAATTATTTTGCGTAAATTTGGAACAAAGTAGAACAGACTAAAATCTGTTACATGTTGTTCTAGTTGTTCTGAACATTGTTCCAAATTTGTGGCGTTCATCATCTCTTATCTATTAAAAAATTGAGAGGTATAATTTTTACCTAGCCAACCCCCTTTTTGAAAACAATAATTTGAAAGTTGTTTCAAGTTGTGTATGGATTCATGGAATAATTTAGAAAAAATGAAAATTCGTCTTGATAGTTCTTCAAATTTCGGGAAAAGGGGGACGAGACAGCTTCATACATGTCCCATATTGTTTTAAAGGGATGAAACTTTGAAATAATATACAAAATAATAATTGTCAAAACTATAATTTTATTAGAAAAAAGACAGAATGGGGGCTATCGAAATGTATTTTTCTGAATTTTTTCAAGAATTAAAGTGATGAAGAAAGCAAAAATCGAAAAAATAAACCACCTGGAAGAACTTAAAAAGAATTTCGACACTACGGACGGAGACTGAAAAAAAAATTGAAAAATACGATTTTTTAATGGATTGTTAGAATTGAAGAGAAGGGAAACGGGGGCGGATAATTTCATGCACTACACATAATAAAGAACTAACAAATTTAAACAATATTGGGAACTACTATTATGATTTTAGAAAAGGGGGCAGTTGTCGAAAATTTGTTTTTCTGCATTTTTTCATGAAAAATTTCGGCAAAGTTGTTCCAAGTTGTGTGCAATTCACGAAAATATTCAAAAAAGAAACGTAATTCCCTGGAATAACTTCCAAACTGTAGAAACGCAACTTGACTCGTGTCTTAGTTTTTTGAAGTATAGTAGACAAAAATCTAAAACAAGATAAGGCACACAATTTTTTTAAAATTTTTATATTTTAAACTATTACGATTTTAGAAAAGGGGGCGGTTGTCGAAATTTTTTTTTTCTAAATTATTAAAACGAACTTTGGCAAATACAGTAGAAAGAGGTGGCTGACCAAAAAAACCGTTTTTTCCCGTTTTTTTTGCAATGTTTCCATATTATTTTGCGTAAGTTTGGAACAATATAGAACTAACCAAGAGCTATTACCGGTCGTTCTAGTTGTCTTGAACATTGTTCCAAATTTTTTGAATTTTTGAATTTCTACCATCTTTACTCTATTAAAAAATTGAGAGGTATAATTTCTTCCTAACCAAACCCCTTCTTGAAAATAATTTTGAAAGTTGTTGCAAATTGTGTAGTAATTGGAATAATTCAGATTATCAATTTATCAAATTATCAAATTTTGGAAAAAGGGGGCGAAACTGTTTCACACATGGCCCAGTTTTTTTTAAGGGTAAAACTTTGAAATAATATACAAAATAATCTAAAACAACCTGGTATAACTATAGAAACTTTGAATTTCAGTAAAGGGGGACAGGGGGCGGAGTAAAACTTTATTTTTATCAATTATTTTATGAACTCCTCATGATAGAAAGATAGACGGTTGAAACAATGTTGGGAACCATTACAACAACTTAGAAGAATTGTCAAAACTATAATTTTGGAAAAAAAGGGAGGGGGGGGGGGAGCATGGAAAATACATTTTTCTGAATTAATTCAAGAATTATTTCTTCGGGGATTTTTTGCCAACCCTTTTCTTCAATATTATAATGGTGAAACGGCTATAGAGAATTTGTTTTTCTGAATATTTTTATGAACTAAATCGATGAAGATAGCATGAATATGGGAGAGGGGAAGGGGGAGCTGGGCATCTTAGAATTTAGGCAATCTGATCATTTATATAGTAGTACTACTATTATTATACATACATTCAAAGAATTTTTCAATTTGGGACGAAAACTACTTTTGGGATAAATTTTTGGGTTTCGAAGCTTCTAAGTTTTTATCAGGCTAAGAGTTTTTGGAAAAAATGGGTGGGTGGCTGATTAATCTAATTATATCATGTAAAAACATATTTTAGACCTCAAACTTTTTGGAACATTTTGTTCATAAGTACAGTTCTAGTTTTACTAAGAGGATGCGGGGCTAGCAGGCAAGGGATAAATGATTCATTTGAGCGGATTTTGACCAGAAATTTCTGGCATCAAATATTGCCAATATTTCTAGAAAGAGAAGCGCAAAGACCAACACATGAGTGATTGCATCTATACTTCATTCACGTTAAGAATGCAGTAGATAGCGCAACAATCGGCGGCTGTATTACACTAGCACAATTACATAGAAATAAACAAAGGCGGGCGGTTTGAAATATAAATGTGAATTTTATTCTCTTAACCTCAGACTTTCACTTCAAATAATTTATTTGTAAAATAACTACAACAAATTCAAATTATGTTTTCAAATATTGTATCTATAGTTGAATAATAACAAATAGTTCTAACCTCACATTCGTTTCGTATAGAAATGCAATAGACTAAACAAAGTAATGTAATTTACATTACATATATATAATTGTCCAGACACAAGGAAATACGTATATTTTTAATAATCACGTACATATGTAATCAGAGAATATTATTTTGCTTATGTGTATGGAAATCATACTTAATCTGGCTTAAAATTTGCCTGTTTCAGTTCAAAGAGAAATGAGATGCACGAGATGTGAATAAAAACATACAAGATCTGTCAAATTTAAATGTATGGTAATATATACATCAATCCTTGACGTTAAAATTATTGATACGCTTCTACTATTACTTTTTGCTTAAATCATGTGTAGATAGGAACCATTAGAAAAAAATAAAGAAAATCACAAGTTTGGAATTTTTTAATGCAATATACACGATATAATAGAAAATATATTTTAATCTATGAATAGTTACAT
>SMLS01045844.1:0-13067 GCA_004785975.1 Popillia japonica | reverse complement strand
CACACAGAGATACATTACTTGCTATCTCTGCCAATCTGCTACTAGGACGAAAAACTATGCACTTAATATGAACAAAGATAAGAAAGGAGACTAATCTACATTTGTATCAACAGTCAAGCCACTCTGTAGACGATGATTTCAGATAGCTACAGCAGATGTTGCGTAGCTGACTATAAATAATAGGCTATCGCTAATATTAATTCCAAAAAAGATTATTCCTAAAATGTTGAGGCAGATGAATTTGCAAAAGAGGGAGTCAACTCTTTATTTGACTTTTCCAAAATCCAACTCGAAAAGCTTGACAATGTCACATAAAAAAAAGCAAGTGTCTCCATTTCAAAACCAGCAGCCAATCATTAGAAGATAGACTATAGCGCATATGGTTTATGACTATGGTGCACTAATCTGAAGATTATCAATTAGGAAGATATGAGAAACATTAACTTACCTATCTCAATATATGCGTTTCTAGTTATATACTTCAGTATGTTCTCGAAACAGTACAAACAGCATTGGCAACAAGATAGCATACATCTTGCACACTTCCCAGTCTTGTTCCTCAAGTATTTCTGTAAAATCGCCAATAAAATCCGGACCAACTGAACACTGGCCACTAATAAGGAACCGAGGCATACTGAACCTAAATGATACTTTACCAGATTGTAAAAACTGTACAGTACAGGATTACCGAGATTATTCTTATTTCTGAAATCAATATTATTACTTACACGTAAAAAAAAATCAAATATCTTACCTGGTGAAATACCAAGTAGCAATCGACCCAGCAAGAACCATATGTTGACAACCAATTATAAATTGGCACATCCAAAGCATAGAAAATAGGTTCCAAAATCCAGCAATTTTTATGGCAGTATCCGGCTGATACGTGAAGAATTGCTCCCGAATATAAGTTAGGTACCCTGAGCTTTGAATCCATAAGCAGAAATAAAACCAACATACAATTACCATAAGTAACGATAATAGAGTCTGGAAAGTAGTTAGGGTTAGCAGAAAGCGCTTGAATCTTCCGCAGAGATTAGTCATACCAGAATGGGTTCGAACAGTAGTAAAGGCATTGCAGTTATGGATTTTCCTGCTTCAGTAAATAATTGGACTACCAATTTTATCCTCTTTCTCAAAGCGAAAATTACAGCTATTACACACAAAGTGAATATTGTAGCTAGTATTGCACCCACTAGGTAGTAAATTTTTTTTTCGTTCGCTATAGTTATTCCAAAATAAGCAATCTCGTTATTTCTATCGTCTGTGTGCTGCTTATAGAAATACCTACATAGAGGTCAAGAGTAACATTTTCTAAGAGAGAAATTTCTTTAAATTGTGTCGTACTTACCATAAGAGACCAGTGACAATAACGGAAATTAAAATCACCCCGATTAAGACAACCCAAACAAGGAATCCCACAAAGAATCTAAGCAGAGCTACCAGTATTACCGAAAAAACTGAAACCATACATTTACTTTCGTAATAAAAAAAGAAACTAATTGCATTACAATATCTTACCAAAACCTATAATGCATAAATATACAATTTCTTTCCAAGTTAAAAGTAGGTCCTCCGTAGCTTCCTAAAAATTGGTTTATCATTCTTGTCGAATAAGATGTATTTTTTTGCTTACGTGGAAGAAATCGTGCCATCCCAGTTTTGATATGAAACTATCGACTGAGGAAACTGCCTTCTTGGGTAAGCACCGATTGAACACTTGACGACTGCAACGAACAATAGTGTTCAGTGCACAATTCAGTGACATAAGAAGTGTTATCGAGATGTTGGTTTGTACTATCGCGAAATTGGCCGTCGTGTTAATTGTACTGCGATGACGGTAATGCGCGTGTGTCGTGTGTGAACAGAAGAAGGTAGAGGAACACGAAGAAGACCAACTGGTTAACCGAGGCGTACCACAGAGCGTCAAGATAGGCGCTTCAGACAAGTAGCTCTACGAGACCGTTTTTCTACAATGCGTCAAATGGCTGACCAATGGTTTGAAGAAGAAGGTAGGCCTGCTACTAACCGTACGCTATATCGCCGCATTCGAGCTTTTGGACTTTTTTCATACCGTCCACAATTAGTGCTTCCTTTGACTGCGGACCGCTGTCGTCAATTCTTGAACTGGTGCACAGAACGGCAGCATTAGGAAGCAGAATGGCATAATGTCGTCTTCAGCAACGATTCACGATTCTGTCTAGGTATGCACGATAACCGAAGAAGAGTACGACGCCGACGTTGAGAGCGACGCGATATTGTGTTTGCTGTTGAGAGGCATATACACAGGTCTGTTGAAGTAATGGTTTGGGGGGCTATTGCTTATGGTAGCCGATCACCAATTCTGTTTATTCGAGCCAGTATGACAGCTGCGCATTATGTTGATGATGTCCTACAAACCACTTTACTACCTTATCTAGATAGCCGTCCACACGTCCTTTTTCAGCAAGCCAATGCACGTCCCCATATTGCTCGTCAAACACTATCTTCAAGAAGCAGGCGTTAATGTTTTGCCGTGGCCATCCCGTTCCCCGGATTTAAACACCATCCAACATATGTGAGATATCATGAGGAGCAGACTGTCCTTTTTGCACCATCCTCCACAAACTTTGGCGCAGTGAATCAACAACATTCAGGTTGCTTGGAAAAAAGTGCTACAAGTAGAGGTCGCCAAATACATTATTAATTTTTTCGTGGTACATATTAATAAAATTTCTTGCAACTGTTCATCATTTCTGACGTAACTAACATAATCGTACCAATGCCTGACACCTTAAGGATCGATTTTGTATACATTAATCCATAAAAATAATTTAGAAGGGTCGATCGGCATTTTTTATATGCGTAAAACTAAGTTCTAGCATCGCTATTGACAGTATTAATAGCTTGGGCTAATATATATAACTTTTTTTCTTTCAATATTTTAAAAATTTATATTTTTGCCCCATACCTGACACTCTTATTTCGGTCTCGGCCCTAAGTCAGATTTTACAATGACCAATACCTGACATCTGCTATAAATTTCCAAAGTTTAATACACTATTTTAAAGAAACACAAATTAGCTGGCTAATAAAAACATTTATTAAAAACTGAACATTATCAAAATTCATAACAAAGCAAAAAACTGTTTGGCTGCAGATTTAAGTGCGACATGGCTTTGTTTAACAGCCACCAATGCCTGCTGCATAAGCTTGTCGTCATATTTTAATATATTTTTTGACATGATGAAACTGCAAAAATAAAAGTAGAACTGTTAAACCCAATAGCTGACACCTTATAACCAGTCGCCGACAGGGGGTGTCAGGTATTGGATGTACTTAAAATTTTAGCACTATAATTTCACACCAATATAACCAGCTTGATTCTACGTAATAGAGAACATTATTGCACAATTTCTCATAGAACCAATGGCTGACATATGTGTCAGGCATTGGATGGATTTATATTTTTTCAATCCAATAGCTGACACCCCCATTCGTAACCTAAAGAATGCTATTATACTAAAAATTCACATCTTTACATGTTTTCTTGTAACTATGGAGTAGCTAGATTATTGTAGTTTAATTAAATATGAACAACTCACCTTATCCGACACTATCTTTCATGGTACAATTCTAATACAAATACTTAACATAACACGTTAAATATCACCTTTGTAACTATAACGGTCATCAATTTTTTGTAAACAGTGGCGCCAAGTATAAGAAGAAGTATAGAAACTAATCACTAAGACTGTCACCAACCTAAATATCAAAACGCTGTAGTTTTAAAGTGGCACTTTTGCTTATTTTCAATAAAAAAGCAAACGGTGTCAGGTTCAGGACCAGGGTCAGGAATTGGTACGTTTACGTTATTACATTGCCAAAAAATCAAGTTAAATAAATGATTCCTTCTGGGTGTAACACTTCTAATGTCACTGAGTAAGATCGTCAATTTAAATTTTAAGTTTTATCATGAAATGGCGTCTGGTGTTTGGCTGGGTAGCGACATCACCCACCAGAACGTGTTCGTGTGTTGGGCCAGAGGCCACTTATATTAGCGGCAATATGATATATGTCAGAACAATTTTAGAGTAAGCTTAATCGCACTTACAGTTGCATGAACTCAAATTTTGGTGGAGTATGCACTAATTCCTTTATTATTGTTCGTATTTCGAAACACTTAAAGCTAGTATAACTTAATATTGGTTTAAAGCTTGTACTATCACTGGAACTAAGATAAAACGTTATCTAAATTTTTGAGTAGTTGACTAAGGTGATTTAAGATACCCGTACCTCTTTTCAGCAGGCGTCATAATTTCAGAATAAAATTGGACCAATTTCAGTATCTCTACTCGTTCGTTTTTCATAACAGAAATAATTTAGAAGTAATCCTCTAAAGTACATTCTATATCTATCCATAACAAAATATTGTGCAATGCTTCTAGTTTTTAGCTTGACAACTAGTTCCACACATAGAACTTTCTATCAACTTAAGTAAAACTGTTGTCTTCCCATTTACTATAAATTTATTGCCAAACTTCTGATCTTTTAGTGGTAAATTCTAAGTCTCTGAAAACACTACACTTTCCCAACAGATCAGAGTTTTCCTTCTTCTTTTACTATATTTAACGGTGGTTTTATTACTGGTGCATGAATCAGAAGACCTATATCTGTTAATAGTTACCTAACCGTCCTTATGGACGCAGAAAAAATGTTTTTTTTTCACCTACCTAGATATACTTTGTCACATGTACTTTGTTTGTTTGTTTGTTCGTGTTTGGAGTTAAATTCTCCGTGGCTTCTGAAC
This sequence comes from Popillia japonica, assembly GCA_004785975.1. Lineage (NCBI taxonomy): Eukaryota > Metazoa > Arthropoda > Insecta > Coleoptera > Scarabaeidae > Popillia > Popillia japonica. The sequence continues at coordinate 8,278 of SMLS01045844.1, read as the reverse complement.
TAAGTTTCTTAAGTAAATCTTGCGTTTAAAACTATTAAGTTTTAAATTGAAAATAAGATCTCCATTAAATCAAGAGCAACGAACTGTGCCAAGTGATTCTAACTTAAATACTGAATAATCTGTATTCAGTCACATTATACGTAACATACCTACTTTGCACGCAAATATTTTTTTATATATTCTATATGGTGTATACTTTATTAACCTTTAGATGAATATCTGATTAAGTAGGTATAACTTATTTTTTTTTAATAAAGGTAAGTGGTTCTAAGTATTCAAAAGATGCATATCATAAAAAAATAAAAGCGATTACGTCTAGACTATGTACAAATTAAGAAAATATCATGGTGTTTAGGTATACTCCACTGTCTTTTATTTATTGATTCCCTGTTGTTTTTTTTGAACGTGTTAGTATTACGTGTTAGCAAATGAAGTCGACAACTGTGCAATGTATTCCCAAAAGAAGTGAATCTAAAATAGAGTAAGTTGATTTTCTGGCCACCAACCACCACAAATAATCTCGACTTTCCCATTAAATAGACAGGGAAAATAAGAAGCATAGCACTACGGACATGATCAATTTCAAATTTAACAAATTAGATTCAACATAAGGTGGGAATTCAAGAGAAGAGCAAGTAAGCACAGAGAGAAGTTGTTGGACAACTTCGACATCAATGAAGACTTTTGTAATATTACAATGTGGATCTAAATTTATCTTTTCAATTAGTTAGTAATGCAACAGTTCTTAGCCGACTAACAATAGCGTCACGCACTCAATTACTTGCTCTACTATCTCCGTAATTAAACATACATTTTTTATATGCATACAAACACTTCTATGTATAGCTGAAAATTACGGTTTGTAGCTATATCTAAAATTCGAATCGTATATTCTTTATTGGTGAACGACAGTAATTCGATTCCTGGTAAATTGTTGAATATGCAGACATATATGTAGGTACACACAGATATTGATTTACTTCCGGACGCACTAATGATCAGAAAATTACTTTTTGAACGGTAAGCAAAGTCTACAGTGCTGTGTGCAATGCTTCGTTTTACATGCACAGATACTGGAAATTGATTCAACTAGGATTTAGTGTTGAAACTTATCGCTATAAGACATAATTTACGATATGCATATGCCGGTAGATCTATCTGTTTGAAACAAAATAGAATTAATCAAAAATAGTATAATTTTATGCGTGCCAGTTCTATTGTTGCATGCCCAAAAAGCGATTCTACTTTCTCTCATTTTTCGATGAAGCACCAAGTTTTGTTTTCCTTTTCTAACACATTCTGGGAGTACTTGACGAATAGAGTAGAATAGAAAGTGGGCAAAGAAAGTCAGAAAGTCAGGATGCTCGGTTTTCTAACTTTATGTCAAAACTGTCTGACATTTGGTCATAGAAATTTAGACCATGAAAGCCTACAATCATTTAACTGAACTGTCAAATCTTCATTTAAATCTATATCACCATCTGTCACCAATACATTTTTAAATACCTATTTGTGTACAAAACGAAAGCAGTTTATAATATTCTTGGAGGCTTTGTCTTTCTGAAGCGTCCCCCTGCCAGGTGGTCACCACCCTGCAATAGCCCATATCGTGTTCTGCAGTATACTAGGCAGAATCAGGATCTAGTCAGTGAATAAGGTGCTAAAAAACTAATTAAGGGTGAGATTTTTTATTGAAATTGAGCTTGTACGTGGCTTTTGTTAAGATCGTAGATATAAGCACAATGGATGCTATGGTAGTCCCTGTAGTCTGGTATTTATGTCAGTTTAATCGCGTTTCTTTGGACCTGAGCTTTGTGAGGTTTTTCCACGTGGCATTTTAGGGAATTTTGAAATGCGTCATTTCTGTATTCCACTACGTTTGGATATAACTTATAAAATGGTGTTTTATTTTTGATTGGAATTTGGTTGTTCATACAAACGAATTATTCATATAACAGAGTATGCTTTGCACAAAGATTCTACAGTATTGACATTATTTCATTTTCAAATTTTTAGTTATGTGATACTGTAAGATCGGATTTTTAAATAGAAACTGAACGAATAATAAATAACTTACTAATCTCCATGTTCACTGCAATTGTGGACACAAACCTTCTGTACTTGTTCAGTATTTCCGCTGTAGTATTCAAGGTTCCTAACTAGTAATAAACTAGAAAACAAAAACGAATTAGTCAATTACATATATTCTCTGATTGCAGTGGGATAGGTCCTACTTCTCATATTTCCAATCAATACCCAAACAAGCAAATCGTGGATCATTTTTAACTTTATAATTTTGTCTCCCACAAACATTTGCACAATTATCATAACCATTTAATACTCGGTATATATCTCCATGAATGAAGCAGTAAATAATTAAAACTCCCTAAAAATTCCAATGTAAAGATTACAGGTGAAATTCTATACCTACACATTAAAAAATATTTTTTTACAAAATAAATTAACAAATAACTACGTCAACAGTATTGATCTAAATCAACTAATAAGAAAAAACTTTATCGCAGTATATTTTCTATACCAAAACTATGAGGAAGGTAGCCATGAGGATTAAGAAGAATACATCTGTGCACTGTCTGTTTTTAGGTGATCGAAAATCATCACTTTCTTCGGAAGTAGTTCGTTGTTGAAATGCTTGAAATTCTTGTCTCTGCAAATATAAGAAGATTTACTATGTTTTATTTGTATTACAGACATAATAAAGTATAATTTAGAAATTATTATTTCGAAAATTAGCTAGAGGAGACGGTGATAGCTAATTATAAGCGTTATGATACTAGAATAGAGCACTTTGTGAATCTATAACTTGAAAAAATTAAATATGATGCAGAAACGTTGCACTGTCTGCACATAAGGGCGCCCATGCTGGCCATATGAGCTTCATTGTTGGTGGAAAGATTTACCACAAAGCTTAGTACTAGGAGTGGATGGGATAACGACACCATATCGAAACTCAATAGCAACGCAATGAAATGGTCAACTGATGGTTCCAAAAAGGAATGCTTGGGGATGTACCCAAACACCTTTCAGACGCAAATACACGTTATTAAAACATGGGTGCAGTTTCGACATTGACACAAGCTACGAAAAGCAAGAGATTATCAAAATGTAGGATAGTCAAGCACCCATCAGGGCGCTGAACTCAAACATTATCAGCTCCAAGATGGTTTGGGAGATTCAAGACAAACTAAACGAGCTAGGCAAAAGAAACAAAGTAACCCTATTGTGGCTTCCGGTATACAAAGGAGCGGAAAAAAAATTAGGAATAAGTAGCAATAGGTATAATACTGGAGAAGCTCAAAAATAAAGTACAGCAGAGAAAATACTTATACTGGAAGAACCTTGATGATGTAAGGCAAGCGAAAACTCTTCTGGGAACATACAGGATGTCCAAAGTTATCGGTGCACTATTGCTATCTTAGTTATTTCTGTAGCTACGATTTTAGTTAAATGAGCAAATGTTTAGTGTTTTTAACGCTGATTAATATGGAGTTCTTGAACAAACAATTGAATAACGCATTCACGAGAAATTTCGAAATTTATAATTTTTTTAAATGGAACCCCTATATTAGTTGTACATATTTTTGATTATCATAATATTTTGAACAAAAAATATCCAGTACATAACTACTTTTAACGTAAAAATAAACAAATGAGAAACAAAGTTTAAAAAAAATTAATATGTAAGTCTGTGTAAGTGATGGAAAATCATAATAAACTATATCGTTAACAGTAGAATAAAAACAACAAACACAATAATCATCCTTTTGTTTATACAAAATTTTGCCTAACTCAGCAAATGCTCGAAGACATTTTCGTGTTGTTCAATGCATTTCTCGGCTCTCGCGATAACGCTTATGTGGTTAATAGTTCGACCAGAAATATTACCTACATATACAACGTTTGCCTAATGCTATTTTTCAATCACCACAAGTCAGGAGAGCGTGTAGGCCAACGAATGGCCACGTTGGTCCCTATCCATTTTTGATTAAATGTATTATTTAACAAATTAGTAGTATTAGCAAAATTATGATCCGGTGCCCCATCTTGTTGAAAATAAATACTGAGGCTATGAAGCAGTGGCGTATCATCTAAAAGATTATCCAGAATTTCTGTTAATAACCCAACATAGCGGTCTCCAGTTAAGGTACAATGATGCTACAATTCTGTTAGTCATTAATCCACACCGCTCATTTAAACTAAACCGGTGCTAGGGATTGCACGGATCTACTCTCAGAGGATTGTCTCTACTCTAATAATGTTGATTTTTAATATTGCACATTCCTAAATTGTACAAATTAAATTAATTTGATAAGTAAGTAAGTAATGTATTTATTAGCAAAGCTATTATTATATACAACTATAACATTTATTATATTTATTTAATTAACTATTTTACGCTACTACTACATCAAAAATTATCTAGATCTTCCTAAGCTTGAAAATAAGGATTAATAGAATTCTTGTTTAAAGTATTCTAACAGAGTTCTCTGAAAGTTATATAAATTATTACAATATTTTATACTTTGAGGCAATGCATTAAACAACCTGAAACCATTCACAAAAACATTCCTCGGTGTTCGAACCCTACTAAATCTCTCTATATACATAGAGGTCTTTAACATTTCTTGTATTATGTTCATGTATGTCTTGGACAACCGATATTTTGTCACTTAAATAAGATGGTAACATGCATTTTTTCATTTTAAAAATAAAGATCATGGTTTTGTAGACTATATATTGCTTAACATTTAACAGGTTCAACACATCGAGCATAAGTTTGATCGGTGTATACTTATTGCACTTTAATATAATTCTTAATGCTTGTTTTGTAGTTTTTGTAATTTTTGCATTTCAGTACCTACTGTTTAGGCTGAACAGTGCTGTTGAACAAAAGTCAATATACGGTGATATAATGGCTTTGTACAACAGTAATAAAATATACGAAGATAAATTTTTACTTATTCTATTTAGGAAGAAAACTTTCTTAGATATCTTATTTAATAAATATTGCACGTGGGACTTAAAGTTAATGTTAGAATCTATCATTACACCCAAATACTTAATATTATCAACCCTTTCTAATTTCTATTGATTAATGTATAATTTTATACTATTAAAATCTATACCTGCTACCTGAAATTTAGACCCAATCACCATAAATTTAGTTTTATCTAGATTAATCGCCATATTCTTATCACATAACCATTGGTATAATTTACTTAAATCATTATTTAATTGTTCTACCATATCGTAAACATTTTTACCAGCAACATAAACTATAGTGTCGTCAGCAAACATACGGATCTCACAGTTGTCAATATATTTCACCATATCATTAATATACATATAGTACAAACAAAAGCGGTCCCAAGACATTGCCCTGTGGTACACCATACTGAGTGCTAACCCCATCAGATACCACATTTCTAAACTTTACAGTTTGTGTTCTAACTGAGAGATAAGTTTGAAACCATTTCAGGGCGTTACCCGATAAACCAATTTTATTTAGTTTACACAGCAGCAAATTTCTGTCAATAGTCTCAAACGCACGTTTAAAGTCTAAAAATACAGTCAATACCACATTTCCTTTATCAAACTCTTTAATCCATTTATCACATACGTCCATTATTACGGATTCACAAGAATGTTTCTTCCTGAATCCTGACTGATTAGGTACAAGTATGTTGTTTTTATCACAGTATTCAATTACTTGTTCTTTCACACACAATTCTAAAACTTTTTCATAGGGCGCTACAGAATTAATAGGTCTGAATTCACTACAGTTTTTTGCTTTTAGAATCTTAGCTACCAGTGTTATAACAGTCTTCTTCCAATCTTCAGGAAATATACCCTTATCCATAGAGGTATTTATTACATCCAAGAGTCTATCTCCAATCGCTTCACATGCGTCTATTAAGATACGTGTGGATATTCCATCACCAATATCAGCAGAACTCTTTAAATTCCTCAAGATATTTCTTAACCTACCCATCGACACTTTATTAAATTTACTCATTGGTATATGATTATCAACTCTATCCAATAGTGCGGAATAATTATACGATCTAGGTATATTACTCACTATTTCTTCAATACTTTCAACAAAATATCTATTGAAACTGCAAGCAATGTCTTTTTCATTTGTCATTTTCATGCTATTAAACTCTATTTCTCCTAGTACATTATTCGTTTTATTGGGCAACATCGTTTTTAAATTTTTCCATAATCTGTAGGTATTATATTTGTTTTCGTCAATAATACTAATATAGTTCTTATTTTTCTCTTGTTTTATGAGATGAGTTACTTTGTTTCTTTATATTCATTCCATTGACATTCTTGATTTATAAATACTGCTCTTTTGTAACTTAGGTCCCTTAGTTTCATAGCTTCTACATATAATCTTTTCATTCATTCATTTGTTGTCCGTATACTTCTTTGATAGAGATATCTCCACAATTGGACACATTCTATCCAAAATATTAGTGATGGTATGGGTAAAATTATTTAATAGTTCTTTGACACAAGTACTAAAATGATTCCATGAAGCTAGTGATATACTTTCCTGAAAATTTTCTTTATTATAGGTTGGAATTTTTCTCCTCTTGATCATAGTTCGTTCATCAAGTTTTTCATAATCATTTGGTTCCACACATAGTATGCGATGATCACCTATTCTTGGAGTTTGATGCACCATATACTTCAATTCCTTATTATTAGTCACTATATAATCTATGAGAGTTCTATTGAAAAGTTAGATTTATCGGACTATAGAATATAATAAAGTTATTTGGACGTTCATTACAAAAATTTCTCAACCAATTGTAGAAAACTAATCTTCTTTCTGCATCGCCGGGAAGTAAAGTTTGAACTTTGCGGTTCTTGTACGGATGCAACTTGTGCTTTTTTACAATGACATGCACTGTACTCTTTTGCAAATCTAATTCTCTGGTGCAACTTCGTATGGATTTTTCTGGATTGGTTTCAAAAAAAGCCAATACGTTTACTTCTGTTTCTTGGTCTATTATAAAATCATTTTTCTTTCTTCGTATCTTAAATGTATCTTCATTATTTCGAAATTTTCTATATAATCTTAGAAAATAGAACTGGTTTGGTGATCGACGATTCACATATGTGTTTTCATAATAACGAAGCGCATTTTTTCCATTTTTTCTAAAAATCAGATAGCCTCTAGCATATCACACTTTTCTGAATGCGTAAAGGGCATTATTTTTAATAAATATGAGGGAATTAATGATTGTAATTATAAGAACACACCACAAGACAAAATCAAATAACCGACTATTCTCAATAAACTATTTTAATAACTAACCGTGCGAAAGAGACTTAAACTATGTACGTTTTTGAGAACGTAAATGAACATATTACATTCTTGTTTTACCTAAAAGTGAAAGAAGCCTACTATTAATAACGTGTCTTTGACAATGAAAATCAAACAGAACTGCTTTATTATTCGCAAAAAAAGCCACACAAAGCGTTATCGCGAGAACCGAGAAATGCATTGAACACCATTGCAAGGTCTTCGAACATTTATCGAGTTAGGCAAAATTTTGTAATACAAAAGGAAAATTATTTGATTATTGTGTCTACTGTTTTTATTCTACTGTTAACGTAATATTTTATAAAGATTTTCCATCACCTACATAGAATTACTGTTAATATATTTTTTAAACTTTGAACGCCACTCATTTGTTTATTTTTACGTTAAGAATAGTTACGTACTGGACATTTTTTGTTCAAAATATTATGATGATCAAAAATATGTACAAATAATACAGGGGTTCCATTTACAAAAATATATAAATTTCGAAATTTCTCGTGAATTCAATTGAAGAACTCCATAGTATCATTAAAAACACAACAAATTTGCTCATTTAACTAAAATCGTAGCTACAGAAATAACTAAGATAGCAATTGTGCAGCGATAACTTTGGACAAACTGTATACCCAAAAGAGATTTTCAGAATGCATCAACCTCGGCAAAAATAAAATATTCGTGTATTGACAGAGATCTGATCAGGCCATCGCAAAATGAATGGACATCTAAGTAGGCTTGGTATATCGAAAGAAGCCGAATGTAGATTTTATGAAGCAGAGAATAAAACATTAGTCCATCTACTCTCAAGGGAGAATTACCTAAGTATCTAGAGCTTTTAGGTCTCAATGTATTACCAGCCTAATGCTACATAAACATATGCAACTCAGATTTCCTCTAATCATTTTCTAGATAGAAATAAGG
>ML215761.1:0-10691 GCA_004785975.1 Popillia japonica | reverse complement strand
AATATGACGGCGAGCGACGTCAAATTAACGTTTAATATTAAAAATACGATAATTTACGTCTTTATTTCGTCATAAATTGGTCATATTAGCTGAAAGGTCCGAAATAAATATGCAAAAGACCTCCCTCCTCCATATATAACGATTCGTTCGTAAAAGAGATTGCTAAATGTAGTGAAAGCGAAACACCATTAACTTTCTTCTGTAGTGTAACTATTATGTATCTGTCGTTCCTCATCTTATAAAATATAAAAAGTTCTAGAGGTAGTTTTTCTTTGTCAGAAACTCAAATAATATCCTTCATAATATTGTATTTTATTTATCGCATCCAGGATCCTCAACTTTTTCCTACCACATCTTTTTTCCACATCTGGCAGCGTCGCCTTGATTTCCCCGACTTTCTATTGTTTGCTTAACGCCCTGCTTAATACGAAAATTACTTAAGGCGGCACAATATTTTCGGGTTATACACATAATGCGGTGAAATACTAATTTTACGCTTTACCGGGCGTTAATGTAATCAGAGTATCATCTATAAATATTAATTACTTCAAGATTGACAGTTCAATTAAGATTGTAAAATCTAAATATGAAATTTATAGTTATAATTGTATACCAATTAGAGTGCGTCTACCTCGGTAGCTGAGTGTTATCTTAATAAACGGATTATTATAACAGCCGGTATAGTTTACCGTCATCTAAATATCAATATATCATGTTTGCCGAAACTACAAGATGTAAATTCTCATGAATATTCAAATACCATATAATCATCAGCTATATCCCTGGTTAACTTTCGGGCAAGAACAACGGGCCCATGTTACAAGTCGTAGCAAAAATTATACTTACTTAAGATAGCTATCAAGGTCCTCCTGTCACTATTAATTTACTCGTATTCTACTTAATTACATCGGGAATCTGTCAAAATTTGGATAAGCTCCAAAATGAACTGTGATTTATTAGCTTAAAGATTACCTCTACGATTATAGTTGAAATGTTACATCAATATTGACTTGCACACAACCGAATCTACCTCTACCAGTGTAACATCCACGTTATGATTTAAATATTCCCCCCATTTTTTTCCTCTTTTCGTTCGACGCGCTTCCAGTTCAAAGGATTTGCACCGAATTATAATTTAAAAAAATATATGTTGTGTGTCAACTAGAATCCCGCTGATTTCGAAATAAATAGGTACGCGTACGCAGTTTAATTTTCCCTGAATACACAACTAGGAATCTGCGTATGTATGGATTAGTCGTGTTTTATATGAATGTTAAACCGGTATAATGCGGCTAAAACTAATTGAATAGTTAAAGCATTTTTTTTGGGTTTGACGAAATCATGAATCGTCGAATGGTCGAGATTATCAAGGGAGAAGCCAAGCTCTTTCCTTCCCAGCCTTTTTGATTTGATCAGAAATCATACAAGAACAAGAAGATCTAGATTTTGTGCCAATCTTCGAGAAGACCACCACCCCAAATCCTCATCTAGTAGTAGTAGTTTTTTTTTTTTGGTGAGGAAGAGGAAAAAAATCTTGCATAAGAATCCTGCACTTAGGTGGTGAGCGTGCGGGATATGTCAGATTCTTACTGACTAAAAACAACCTCTCCCCCCTGTCGTCTCAACCTTCACACTGGAACCGCTCTCGCATTACTTCAGTGTAAAGGTGGTCTTATATAATAAGTTCAAAACTTATGGTCTGAATTAAGGAGGATAACCTCCAAATTCGGTCAATCCAATCTGTTAAAATCCATCACCAACTGTCTAGGGAAGAATCTCAAAACATGACTAGCTCTAATTTTTACCGAACTCGAACTAGTCTGGAGGATTCTGTTCAGAAAGGTCACCCCAAAATGGGTTCCCAATTTGATAGCTCGAAATTGAGCGTCGGAATGGCAGCTTCTTAGTCAGCCACCACCAGAATTCGAGCATACGGAAAATTCTTTCCAGGAAAGACAAATGGATGCATTCATGAACCTTCTTGGGGTGGTCAATGCTAATATTGCATTCGGGCTTGCTTTTTTAGATTTTTGCAGCCAGCCATGCAGCAGATCTTCTCATCTAGTATTGAGGTCTCTCACCTTTTCCATGAATTTGATTAGAAATGAGCTCAAGACTTACCGAGAGATAGGATCTAGATTAGATAGGATTAGGTAGGGTCTGAATTAAGGATAACCTCCAAATTCGGTCAATCCGACTACTTAAAACCCATCAACAACAATCAAGGGAAGAATCTCAAAACATGAGTGGTGGGGAATACATCCATTAACAGAATGTAGAACATCAACGATCTTGGGGTGGTCAATGCTCAAATTCCGACTAGCATCAGATTTTTATGAAATAAATCTATCTAGCCAATCAAGCAAATGTTGCACTCGAAAAAATGTGTCAGCTGGGTTGAATGATTGAGTGCTTCCTGCAGACGGGGTTATCTTTTATTAGCATTTGGAATCTGTGCTGATCTTCGAAACGAAACATCGCCCCAAGTCCTCCTCTAGTAGGCCGAGGAAAAATTTGGTCTCCATCAGTGAAGCCACCCAAAACACTGTTGGCCATAATTTCTGGTAACCTCGACTAGTTAGGAGGATTCTGCTCAGAAAGTGGGCGCCCAAGTTAATTGAAATCTGATGATCAAAAGAAGAAAAGAGCTCGCGAATGAGTATGGCTGCACATGGAGTTGCCTTTTTAGATCTTAGTACCAATCTAATCTGATGGCATATCTATCGAAATGAGGTATAAACGACCATTAAGATCTCATTTAAAGTGCTATCCCGAGGATTATCATCGCCCTGTAGCTCCTCGCCTTCCCTTCCCCCTCCTTCGCTGAAGAAAACATCGAATTCTTAGGGTGATATATTCATAGATATAAATTATTGAATCCCATTATTCAATCTCTTCCCGTGATATTAGAACTTTATGATACTCCACTATAGCAAACTGGGGGATCCAAGAGCGAAGACCTTTTTTTATTGAATTGTAAAATCTCATTTAGATATATCTACTCCAGCTGAATTTAGTTATCTATGTCATGTGAAAATACTTATCTTTTACCTTTCCCTTTCTTTTACACTTTGATTCGATTCGAATTTATTTATTTTCGGGCTCGCGAAACAGGTCCCGATTTAATATGGAATCATACGCAATTCGATATTTCACTTCCATATTATCGAAGTGAAAGAAAAATGTTTTATCGCATTATTATTACGTAAAGCGTGGACTGAATACGGTTACGTTCCATCCTTCTTAAGGATACAACGTATCGTATTAGCTGATCACGGACAACTTCGTACATCTTTTATGAAAGATCTCCACAAGATCGCTCTACCCGTCGAAAAATAGTAAAGTTTCCGCCGCAACCAAAAAATAGTTCCCCGAGTAGTACTGCAAGGATATTTTGTTTCGAAGATGGAAAACTGCAGGGAATGCATGTGAATTTAAAACATCTTAAAACTTTTCCACATTGCAAATCTGGGGCAGAAGGAAAACTTGTTTAACAATTTTCTTATATAATGGGTGAGGACCGTTTCCAGTGAATAATGTTTTTTAAAAATTCCACCGTCCGCGTACACGAACCTGCCATCTTTCACAAATTAATTTTTAAGCCTTAAAAGCCTTTGTCGAGCACAAAAAAAGGCAAGAGATGTAAAAGTTTTAATACAACTTTCGCTGTTTCATTGCTTTTAATACGTATTTTCAAGCCACCGAACAGAACGCCATATAAATAAAAGTGGTGGAAATTATAATGAAGCAATCTTTTAGAATTATTCATTAAGTGATTCGCACTAGATGACCCATGATGTAGCTATTAAAATTTGAACACACAACAGGAAGTAATAGAAATTTAGATTCTGCATGTTTGCAATTTTCTTAATTGCATTTTATCCGCCCGAATGCATTAATTACTACTACTACGTTTCATAGCGCCGTACATTTTCCATGTATGTAGTACATACTACTCTACTAGTCTGAAAACAGAGCTTTCATGGGAACCTTAATGGAATTTATTTCGATTTTAGGGTATTGCAATAAATACAACCGAGAGAATTTGCATTCCTTTCACTATACCCGTTATATTACACGATTAAAATTGCTACTAATAGTCGTTGTTTCCTCGCAGCCATATCCTGTTTAGATTCATTAGATAGCCAGGCACGTTTCCGATTAGCACTTGAGCGAAAGTGCTGATGCTGTGAATTTTAGTTTTCGGCATTAATTTTTTATTGATTTTCGGAACCACACCCAAGAAAATTTTTTCAACACCACTCTGGATCAGCTCTCGATGAGAACAATTATAGAATATGTGTAAATATTTCTAAATAACACTAAAACTAATACTAAATACAAAAACACATCTTTCTTATAACAATTTATTGAGTCTTTCTGTTGACATACTCCTAATCACAGTGTTAGCAAGGTCTTGGACAGACGCGGGCAGGTTGACGTGATTTACACTGACCTGTCTAAAGCCTTCGACTTGATCAATCACTTGAGTTCCATGGGTTTTGTTCCATATGCTCTGCGTTTGATCCGATCTTACCTGAGGGAAAGAAAGTCCTACGTTACTTATAATGGATACAGTTCCCGAACTTAGGACCCTTATTATTCGTTCTTTTAATCAATGACCTGCTTTCCCAAATTGACCTTCCAATACTTGCTTATGCAGATGACATTAAAATTTTCTGTGAGATTTCTTCGTTTTATGATGTAAATCGACTCCAGTGTGCTCTAAATTCAATAACTGACTGGTGTGATAACTTCAAAGTTAAATTGTTATACCTGTTCTTCTTCACCCTATATACCGGGATATTTTTTTATGATTACACATATGCACCTCCCCTATGTGTAATCATAAGAAGATAATTGTCAATCCATTAGCAGCGTGGTAGGCAACCAGTTGTACATCAAAAACAACTACCTCATGTCTAGTAGTGCCCGGTTAGTAGCGCGCGAAAAAGAAGCGGTTATCAGTGCACAATAAATAACCATAACATTAAAATCAGATTGTAATATCCTTTAGCGCTTAAATTCTAATACACGAATTGCATGTATGTCAAAAAGAGTATAGTTGGTAAATCCGTGACACGCGTGGTTCTCATACGTGAACACATGAGTGTATGACTGGTTGCCTTCTATTCTGCCACTGCATTGACAATTATTCTTTTAATGTTACACATAGGGGGTATGTGTAACAATAAAAAGGAACCCGGTATATTTCGTCTTATCACATCAAGGGCACCACGTTAACTCGTAAATTTGAGTATAGTGACCTTGGTGTAACTTTTGATGCCACCTTTACCTTCAGATCGCATATCAGCGGTATATGTTTTGTCACACATGATGTATATACTTTGTATGTTTTGTAATTGGGCCATGCATGTGGAATAATAAATTGTCTATTATTATAAAAAAAAAAAACAAAACCGTGCATGCACGTTTTAGCATGAATAACTCCTAGAGCTGGAGTGGATTTAATATTCCGCTCAATTTGATTTTCCATATACGGAATTCATCCCTGATAACCTTAACTTAAGGGTTCCGACGATATCCTCAAAGAAGATTTAAAAGTGTTATTGGATTTGAAAGCAATTTTTGTAATCGCGTATTCTATTCGAATAACCAGCCTTTAGTTTAGTTGGTAAATAGTCAAATTTCCTTTCAACATATTCTACGCCGGCTTCATCTTTCCCCCTCAACAGAACACTGCGGTAAATGTGATTTATGGCCCTTCCTCCTTTCTTTTTTTTTCTTCGCTTTCCTGAAATTATGCAGTCGTTTCTCGTTCTTCCCGCATCTCGAAGGCATGTGTAAATTGGAAGCGTGTAATTAGTGAGCTGAAAATTTTATTACGATTATTCGCAAACATCTCTTGAGATTTGCTTTAAAAATTTAAGAGAGTTTTTGTTTGGCAAACACGGCCGGGTCCGCCCCTCGTGCGAGCAAGATAAGCATCGGATGTTTACCGAAGTATTAATGTGAAATAAATAATATCCCCGGTTTTGTTACGATTTCGAAACGACTAGGCGCTGACGGTTGGCGCAAACAACAGAAAAAAAAAAGAATTGCGTAATCACGAGGAATACCGGCTGGGGAATAAATTCTAGGCCGGGAAAATTTACAACACCACCCTACTTATGCAGTGTGAAGCGTTCCTGCTTGAGATTACGTTGCGTAAATCAGTGGCGGCTCGTCACTTCTACCCATGTAGTAATAAGTCGTATTCATTCATTCTTTTTTTTTTCCACCCGTCTCCCGCGCTTTCGAGCACTACATGACGCGGTTTAATTAGTTCAAAGTTGTTAAACGTATTTCTTATAGGTGATTAATTATGCGCTAACAATCGCTATCATGATAGGATCATTATTTTTCATTAAGATTTTTTCTTCTCCCGCACCAGATTAAGATTTATTATGTTTGAGTTCGGCGAAGGAAAATATTTTTCTTTTCGCGGGCAAATATTAACATACCTAACGCGGTGTTGAGGGGGAAGGAGAGAGGAGGGGTTAATTTTTAAAATCAGCCTTCAGGGTTGTAGTATTAGCATACAGATTGGACCCTCAATTATTTGCACACACTCAAACAATTCTCGCATTTTCGTTAGGTATATAAATGTAACAGAAATTAGTAATTTATTAATTAAAATCTCCCCCTTTGCATACATACGTAATGAATCTGGAATAATAGTGAAATTCATGAATAATTCCGTTTAGATCTATATTTATCCGATATGACCGCACAAAACTTCATCAAAGTACACCGCAGAATTATTTTAACTGGGAATAATTAAATTTTTACAAGTTTCTGAATATAGCACTGAGGACTGTTTAATATTTCAGGACGACGGTGGAAATAAAATATTTATTTCAGGCTTTTTCGGTGTTCGTTTAAATTTATATCCCATAAATATCAATCAATATTATACGGTTTCGCTTTTAAAGATTCTTTTTCCGTTCTTACTCGATCTTTAAAAAAGAATTGTCAATTCCAACTATACCCAGCTAGAAGAGGTCTAGAATAGGAGCACTAGATAAGGAAGGAGGGAAAAAATCTTATAAATAAGCTTTCGCCGCCAATAAGTCGCCGCATCACTTCCTCTCAATAAAATCATTCCGTCCTAAGGTGTCAGCAAATCTAGAAATTTATCCCATCCTGTCATAAGGGTCGCAGCATTTGTTCAACGGATGCGAATTATGAACCGCTGCGGTCTTGTACAATAAAAATATCAAACCGAGTCGTATTTCAGGCGGCGAGGTTAAGTGAGCGGGGATATGAAAATTCGTTATTAGATCTCTCGTAAAATTATATGCAAGATTTAAATTTGGTAATTTAGTTCCTTTTTTTATACCTTGAAACACGCTCCAAAACACGAGACGGAAATTCGTAATTTATATACCCCCTACATCTTTACATTACTGCACTGTCAATTGGATTGACTTTGTGGAAATGATAGGTGGCTTCCTCGGGGAAGAATGAGCAAATTTCAATTTTCCTCGGCTCTACGCGATGTGTACGTATGTAGATATATTAGATTTCTATTTTCGATCTTATAACAAAAAATGAACTAAAATTAATGGATTGTTTTACAGAATTAGCTTCGCATCGTCGTAATGAATTTGAAACGGGGCCCTACATGCGTGACCGCCACTATTAAAATTGTGTTTTTGTTCAAATTCTCCCCGGAATATAAATCATACCGTAGTTTCCTCGTGGTTGTGTGATTACATGGTAATTGCAGCGTATATAAAACATGAGTAGATCAATATCAACAAGGTAAAGAAGCCGGCGATCTAACACAATATTCATTTCAGACCGGTTTCATTTTTAGCGACACGAATATAATTAGGTTAACCGGCTAGATCCCCTTGAACGGCAGTGTATACGCGGGGCTCCAATTCACCTGCAGAATTGGAAAATTATTTGTTAAAGTTGGGCGAAATTTCTTTTTTAGAATGAAAAGAGTGATTAGCGAAACAATACTCAACTTTGTTTTTCAAGTGGTAGCCCTCTTTTCCTGCAATTCCCCGAAAACTCTAAAGTTTATTTATTTATTCTATTTTTTAATCGCAGATTCAATTTACGCCGAGATTCCTTTTTTTCTAATCTCTAAAATTGGATACGCGTCGAATAATGTTTTGCGGAAAGCATGTTACGTGTCAAATTACACGTCATCCATCGCATAATTGTGCGGATCTCGTTGAGGAGGGGCTGCCTGGAGGAAATTATATACAGTAAAACCTGTGAATAGCGGCCACTAAAAACAAACATAAGAGGATATATACCGGGTTCTTTTTTTATTATTACACATATGCACCTCCCCTATGTGTAATCATAAAAAGATAATCGTCAATCCATTAGCAGCATGGTAGGCAACCAGTTGTACATCAAAAACAACCGCCTCATGTCTAGTAGTGCCCGTTTAGTAGTGCGCGAAAAAGAAGCGGTTATCAGTGCACAATAAACAACCATAACATTAAAATCAGGTTATAATATCCTTTAGCGCTTAAATTCAATAGTTTTCTAATACACGAATTGCATGTATGTCAAAAAAAGTATAGCTGGTAAATCCGTTAAACTAAGCCACGCGTGGTTCTCATACGTCAACACATGAGTTTATGGTTGCCTTCTATTCTGCCAATGCATTGACAATTATTTTTTTAATGTTACACATAGGGGGTATGTGTAACAATAAAAAGTACATAATACAAGTTAGTCAGTCTGGGTTGCTGTAGCCATGCACAGGCCGCCGGTGTTAGCTTGTCGAGTTGATGTCAACGGACAATCATTGAGCATATGGGCCACTGTTTGTCGAGTGTCCAGTGCGGAAGCGATTTAGGCGACCCACTGTCGCCTTGGTAGGTCAAACCCCAGAGATGGTTGCCGGAAACATTGCTCGGCAGTAGTACCCAGATTGATTATATGTTGGTTGGTGTCAATAGTTGCTTTCCACCTAACGGGGGCATCCAATGCAGCTCTCATATTTTCGTCCAGCCAGATAGGCTGTCTTGACTTAAGCCTTAATGGTGGGGTGTTGTTCAAGTCATGCTGGATGGGTATTCGTTGAGTTTCCCCGTTAGCCTTGCCTTCCCACTCTCGCCTCGCAGAGCTCGTGATATTCGACAGGGGAGGTAGCCATGCAGTAGGTGTCGATTTGAGGGTACCAGTGATAGTACGCATCGTGTCGTTTAGTTGGACATCTATTTTTCGAACGTGACTACTCTGATATCAGGCTCGACTGCAATACTCTGCGGTAGAATAAACAGGAGCGAGTGCAGCCGTGTTCGCAGCGGCTCCCCAGTAAGTGCCAGCCAGTTATAATACCCGAATTGACCCCGGCGTGGTCCAGCCCAGTTGTACTACTGCGCTGTTTCAGTTGAACTTTGCCAAACTGTACGTGAGTTTTAAAATTTTCGATACGGACGGCGACCGTTATTAAATTTTATTGCTTTTATGCCATAAAATATTGGGATCGTCTGGCCGTGGCCGCTTTGTAAAGGCGGCCGTTATTGCAAGGTTTGTATATATGGAAATACTCGTATTGTAGATTTTTGCAATGTTAAAGCCGGCCGTTATATACAGGTTTTACCGTATCTTTAAAATGTGACACGGTGTATTTTTTTGATCTGTATCGCCAGGACGGCGCTAGATGGAATCGTCGAGAGGGTTAATAGCAAAAAGACGAAAACAACACGTCGCCCCGAAATGTTTTCAATTTCGTTTAATGAGCGTATTTAATTATTCTTATCGGATAGATCTGTCTCCATTAAGGTTCGTTTATAAATTGCCTGCGTAGCTGAATTCATCCCTGAAGAGCTGGAAAAATACATACAAAAACGTATTCTAATAGAACACAAAACGAACTTGTAATGTGCGCTAATTTATATAATTTAGATAACAATTATGAACGTACATCGCCGGCAAACGCGCACCCCATTTACACGGAATCAAGGTGGTTGTAGGTTGGTTGGTGTGCGCTACGTAAAACTAGATATTAATTCATTATACCGATGATTTTAGTGCGGTTTTGTTAGAGCACAAAACGAAATTTCCCAGCACGCGCAACTGCGCCCGGCTCCGAGAGAGAGCAGCCGCAGCATTATATTACTTGTAAAACTGGCGCTTGTTATTTCCTTTGTATAAATTACACAAACAGTTCCCCTGTACTAACAACACCTAGTTTAAACTTCACATCCCATCGTTGCCTCGCACGCAACTCTACCTACCCCCAAAATAAATCATTCAATATTAAATTTAAATAGAATTATTTGTCGGAGCTATTTTTTTACGTCTTGCGCCAGCTGCACGAATTGCTAACGACATTAGAAAGAAACAAGAGAACTGCGACACATGCCGATGTCCTGAGTGCTCGCAGTCCTTTCCTGAACGTGTGCCACGTGCTTAAAATCCTAGAGCAGAAAACAAATCTGAAACGGAAATAATCTGTATTTGACCGGAATATCCGAGTTCCTACGCGGTTAAATTTTGTCAATTAGTGAAGTTTAAAATCCTCTACTACAGATAAATACAGTTTTCAACTGCGTAAGCCACGGTATTTTGCGCCTACTCAACCACCATCCTCGGAAGCTAATTTTGAAGGAACCCAATTTTTTTTAGATTCTTTTGGGAAAAATTTATCAAAACAGTAGGTGATGGTAGGATTTTGCTGTGGAAAAATGGAGTAAAGGTTAAATCTTTGC
>SMLS01045792.1:0-12778 GCA_004785975.1 Popillia japonica | reverse complement strand
GGGGGGGGGGTGCAAAAAAGCATAAAAGTCCAATCAATTTATAATTCCCAACATCAACTATATCGTCAACATACCTTCGTAAGCTTCGCAAAAAATTCAGTCAAAAGTCCATAAAATCTCAACCAATACAGACAAACAAATCACTTACGTTATTAAATCAATATCGCTCGAATAATTTACTGAAATGGCGTATTTGTTTATATAAATTACTTCTTTCAGCATTCGAAACCTTTACATTGAGAAAATTAAATGGCAGTTAAAGCCGGTACCACAAAAACGATAGCAAACATTCCTTTTGTGGACATGCATACGGATTTTCCAATATTTGATCGCGGTAAAATGCATTACGTAGATCGAAATGGTTGCTCTTATATTTTATTTTCGAATAAAAGGAAACTAATTTTTTAAAAAGCTCCTTCACGACAACGCTCAAGTCGAGTCGATATGACAAATTGTGTATGTAGTTTCCGGCAAATCTCGTTTCAAGCAAGGTTTCTGCAGCTTCCGGTTATACCGGAAATAGAATGGAAATGCATTATGTTGTGATGAAATGTCACAATATTGACGTAATTTTTAGAAAGTGTGTGTGGTTACAGTGCTGCATTCTTAAATGATTTCGGCTGTTTCGAAGATCTTGGCATAATTCCTTGGCATATACCTCAACAAAAAATTTCTAATTTTCGTAATTGATAGATGGAATTCAATAGTATGAGAGGAAGACGAGCAGCAGTCGGGCCCGCCCCATCCTTCGGCACCACCAAATCACAAATCAGTAGATCCATCAACGAATGGATTCACAGTAGGTCCAGGGACTGGTGGCGAAAATCACCTGGGCAAAGACAGGCAAAGGAGTTCCTAAAAGAACAGAAGCCTGAATTCACCAGAGACCTACTGGATAAAGACAGGAAAACTGTCAAATTGTTAGTAGGTCTGTTTACAGGTCACTGTAGACTAAATAGGCATATGTACAACATAGGCTTAGCGGAAGATGCTATGTGCAGATTCTGCAAGGAAGAGGAAGAAACCCCGGTCCACATCCTGTGCCACTGCGTAGGCCTGGCAAGGACAAGGTTTCTTACTTTGGACATAGAATATCCCACAGCACAGAGCTACATACAGGAGCCGCTCTCAAGGACGTTAAGCCTCATAAAGAGGGCAAAGTTAGAGGGCGCCTTCTAGGATTACTGGGGATCACAATAGACCGGGAAAGTCGCGGCGAAAGAGGCCCATAGGGCCATCCCTAATCTAATCTAATCTAATCTAAGACGAGCAGCAGGAACAGCAAGACAAGCAATAATTTCACCAATACTGGCGTTAGCTATGATTGATGTAATATGTAATATAAACAAACAAGCCAATTCAGTAAATCATCTTGACAGTACTGACATTGATATGATAATTAGTTGAATAATATTTTGTAGAGTTTTGAGAGGCTTTAAGCAGTGGCGCAACATCAAGGTGAATCCCGGTTAAACGTATCTCTAAAATTAAAGTACTACACAATGTGTTTCATATTGTGAACCCTAAACTTTCTGCTTAAATAATGTAAAGCCAACAATGAAATAGGTTCTATGGAGAATGTATCTGGAAGGTTTCGACGATAGCAGAGCTGATGTTGGCGGGGATCCTTCCTCCCCAATAAACCTATTGGTCGAAATGAGAATCAAAATAGAATGAAGTAATAGCAGGCGCAACACATACAATAACATGCTAAGTAACTAGCAGGAAAGACGGATGCAACAAAAGGGCTCACACAGGAACTAACTCTCTATCAGTCAAAGAATGGTTATTTTTGATCGAATATGTGCCGTAATAGAATGTAAATAGAATCTAGACTGGTAAAACTCACATTAGACTAGAAACCTACTGGAAACTCAAAAAAAGCTGGAAAACTATGATAGAGCACTAATCTTGTGCAGGGAAAGTAACCAGAAGAAGCCCCGAGCAGCAATTTCACCACTGAAGGTACTTAATCATCAAAACTTAGAAAGGAAGGTGGACCAATTAATAAATAAAAAGCACTAGAACAGCCGCAAATAGCTCAATTCCTAATCTTCGACCACCCTGAGAGAAATGTGGTAGGGGCAACTGGAACAACTAGAAGAAGCAGCCCAATCTTTCCGAAAATCAACTGCTACTCTCTGCCCACCCTGAGAGAAGAGATATGTAAGGAAAACCACTGGCAAAAAAGAACCCAGCCCCACTGAGAAGCAATTTCACCACTGAAGGTACTTGATCATCAAACCTTAGAGAGGAAGGTGGACCAATTAATGAATAAAAAGCACTAGAACAGCCGCAAATAGCTCAATTCCTAATCTTCGACTACCTTGAGATAAATTTGATAGGGGCAACTGGAACAACTGAAAAATCTCCGAAAATCAACTGCTACTCTCTGCCCACCCTGAGAGAAGAGATACGTAAGTAAAACCACTGGAAAAAACAACCCAACCCCACTGAGAAACAATTTCACACTTGATGGTACCAGATGATAAAACCTTCCAGAGGTAAATAGACTAATAAATAAACAGAAAGTACCAAAACAGCCACGAGATTCGAATTATAGGAAGTGAAAATATGAAATACAAAAGACTGGGAGAAAGGCCTTTCAGTAAAAGCGGACTTAAACACGGAAACGGAATACGGCGTAGGAGTTGGTATATATGGAAGAAAGGCTAGGAAGACCCTTTCGATAAGCTTCAGTAAGGAGGACACGACGATATTTCAAGCTGAGGGAGCACCAATTCATCACTGCGCTAAAGCGATTAGTTAAGCAAGTATTGATTCTAAACTGTTTTGGGAGTGCGTAGGCGTCTTAAATGAGGTGCGTTTCCAAAGGAAATTTACATTACTCTGGATTCCCAGCCAAAAGGGCGTGAAGGGAAGTGGGTCAGCAGACGATCTGGTCAGACAAGGTTCGTCAAAGCTATTCGTTGGAGTTGGCACAATCAAATCACAAATCAAAAAGTCCGTCCACGAATGGATATGTAACAAGTCCAAGGAATGGTGGCGAAACGACCACCGAGTATTCAACGCCATATACGCGGATGACACAGCTATAAGTGGCAACATCGAGGAGCCCGGAGATCGCAGCTCAGCTCGCTCAGGCGCAGCTGGATCGAATCGAGAGATTCTTCGGCTCGTGCGGTCTGACGATCAATCCGAGGAAAACGCAAGCGATTGTGTTCAGCCGGAGATCACAACCCCTGCCCCCGAAGATATCTGTCCTACGGACGGAAATCGAATGGAGCAGAGCATCTAGGTAGAGCTAGGAACAGAGCCGTCGGCCGCATTCACCAGCTTTATCCCATCCTAAGCAACCACAAACTAGATCCCAAAGTGGGCGCGATGCTGTACAAGACACACATCCGAACCATCCTATCCTATACCAGTCCAGCGACAGACGTCGACGACCTGAACGAGTTCTTGAAGAAACTCAACCGAGGATTCTTCGAGAAGGCTGTCCTCAGCAGCAATCCGGCGATGAGTAGCGCAATCGCGCAAAAATCAACGGGACCCACCAAACATCGGACCACAACGGAAACACTCCGATTGATGTGATCCGAATTAAATCACCCGAATACTAATCCTATTTTTTCTGTTCTTACCCATACACCGACACCCGAGGATCACCAGAAGGACTACAAAGCAGAAGTCGAGCTGGAAGAAGAGGACCCCCTGGAGAAGGAGGCCGACAACCAACCGACGAAATGGTGGCGAAAATCACCAGGACAATGACAGACGAAAGAGTTTAAAACGAACAGAGGCCTAAATTTACTCGAGACCTGCTATTGGTAGTAGGACTCAGCAAAGGATGCTATCTGCAGATTCTGCAAGGAGGACGAAGAAACCTTATCTCATTTGCTGTGTCATTGCGAGGGGCTGACGAGGACAAGTTTTCTAGTACTGGGTATAGAGAAAAGGTCGAGGTGAAAGAGGTTCGAGTAGCCACTACCAACTCTTTAACCATAAATAACGGAAAAAAACTAGCTCAACCCCTCCATTATGGCGCATAAACTAACTAAAAATCAGTCAGTAGCTGATATGCAAACTTTGATCAGGTGCTGAGGGCGCACAATAACACAGTTATGGCCAGCTCGAAAGCTCAACTGCATTTTTCGTAAGAGCTATATGCCATCCTTATGATTTTCTATTTAAATTTCAAGGACACGCTCAAAGATTTTAAAGAGGCAAGTTTTGCAGGAATTATCAATTTTATAAAATTTTAAATCTAATCAATTCGTTATCATTGATGGGATACTACAGCTCTAACTCGGTAAATTATATAACTCTTGTAGAAGCTGTCCATGCGCTACTGATAGTCATAACAAGGGCAAGCTTTAGTTATTGTGTAATTATCATCACGTGTCCGATTTGATCAGAAACACCCACGTACAAGGTACAGTGTCAAAGTTGTTTGGAATTGACACGATAATTAAACGAATCCCATGAATAATTTCAACGAATTGAATAATTTCTATCTACATATTTTCGAAATTCATAGTAACACTAGCGAGTTATAAACTATTTTCGTCTAGTTATGAATAATGAAATAACATCTGAGGTTATGGACCATAATTTTAACCAACTTTAAGGTTTGTTCTGAATGTTACGGTTGTACAAGTTAATGTTAAAGTCGGAGGAACTTGAAGTGGGATATATTTCAGGAAAAAGAGAAAAAATCGAAATCTATAGGGATTTTACGTAATTGCAAATTATATACGCCTGGAAAGGACGTTCATCACTATTAGGTTTAATCGCAAAAACGTGCTATTCTATATTTAAGACATCGAGATTACAAGTACAGTGTGTGGTAGAATAATACTTAAGATACTACACGTAATGTATTTCCAATCCGGGATGAGAAAATTAAACAAAACGAAAGATGAATTTCGTACACACAGTCCTACAACAAGACAAACATTACAAGACGTACAAATCGAAGTATTACGACCACTAAAAACCGCTGCGAAATATTGCCAACAACACTGTATCTATGCTAGTAATATAACATAGCTAACATGTCTGGGATTTGATGAAATTATTTGAATATTGACCATTCACAGGAACGTGCTGGAACGAGGAAACGTATGATAGTTTTCATATATTAGGATTATTAGCCGTCCGTTTGACTGCTCACAATAATCCAGTCTAAAACCGGCTTATTATAGTCTAGTAAATAATTACTGCGTTTATGTGAATCGCGTGGGGCGAGGGGAGAGGTTACTGGATCCCTTCCGTATTGTGTAATACGTAAATGTAGAGGTTTAAATAATTTATTGGAGTATAATTAAATGCAGAAATAAAGCGACACGCTCTATATTAACAAGAAATTTCGACTAGCTCGTAATATACTTTGAGGGAACAATTGGTACCAAAGTGCCAGGAATTAAAGGAATGTCAATAATTGCCTTTAGACGTAGGAGACTTACTGGCGTTAATACCAACAACCGGGGATATAAACTTAACTCTATCTCGCTCCGCTTAATACAACAGAATGTTTGGGCGGGTGAAAATATTTTACTAAATATTCGAAATTTGGAAATAATCATCGAATGAGATGATAGATTATGATTAGAGTGTGTCGGAATACTCGTCTGAGTAACTAAGAGATAAAAATCCACTCCGTATAAGTTTATAACTGTTTCATAACATGCGAACAACTCTTTACTTTCAATGGGGTTGTGCAATAACTGAAGCGTAATGAAATTTGGAAATTTTATCCATTTTAAATACAAAACGCGAAAGGAGAATCACTTTATTGAAGGACTTTCAAGAACGAGAGGCGAGATGCAATATTTTCAGTCCTAAATATCATTGGGAGTATTACAAATTGATCTCAGCAGCCTTTCAGGTATTACTTGTAAAGTTACGAGTGTTGTATGCGTGAAAAGTAAAAGAAAAGTCCCTTTTGTTATTCAACCAAGCGTTTGTTAATGATTCCCGTTAGCATGGAACGAAATTCCTTGCTTACATTCATTGTTCTATATCACGAACGACGATTACAACTTTGAATTGAATAACAAGAATTGCCGAATGCGTATTATACCTATAGAAATATATACGGGGCTGGGAAAGAAAATAATCCTGGTTGCATTCAAAAATAATTCTTAATAACATTAAATATAGAGGTAAGCGTGGTTATTTGGTGCCCAGTGTTATCAGAGCGTGTAAATAGCAACCGAAGTTGGTTGTACACAATTGATGCTTCAGCGTAACCGTAATAATAATATAATAATGGGGAGACTGTAACAAACTCTGCTTTTCTTGATACGTTTAAATCCTGATATGTAGTCCGCTTTAGTTGAAAAATATTGTAATGCAGCTTTAGTTAAGGAAGAAATAAACGAGATTGATATCGGTTTTATATCCAAACGTGATCCTGATGTGAAATAGGCATGTACCTACATTCTCTATGTATCATATACATACATCCTCCCCCGATCCCTTTTTCGAAATTTGAAATATTAAAACTTGTTCCAGATTGTTCCATACTTGTTCTATGTAAAGGCTGTTTCAATAAGAGCGCAAGATTTCAGTGTTCAATAAAACATGATTTTCTGTAGCGCAGTATTGAAATATTTATTGATTTAGAAAATACACATTTGGGAATTATGTATGAAACAAAATATCGTGTAAATGGCCGCCACGGCTTTACTGGCATATCCGTACCTTTTCGACGAAATTTGCAATAACGTTATTGAATACATGCTGTGGTATTTCATTGATACAGCGTCTAATTTCGGCTTTCAATGCTTCGATGGTTGCACGCTTATTGGCATAAACCTGTGACTTCAGATAACCCCACAGCCAGAAGTCTAAAGACGTTAAATCGCAAGAGCGTGGAGGCCAATTCTGGTCACCAAATCGGGAAATGACACGACCTGGAACAAACACTTGTAAGATCGTCAATGTTTCACGGGCGGTATGACATGTGACACCGTCCTGCTGAAACCATATGTCGTCAAGATCAATAACTTCCAAATGAGGCACAAGAAACTGTGTTATCATAGCACGGTCCAATTATTCCTCCAGGCCATAATATACACCATACAGTGACCCGTTGTGGATGCATTGCTTTCTGATGAACCATTCGTGGATTTTCTGAGCCCCAAATGCGACAGCTGTGCCTATTAACGAAGCCATCGAGGTGAAAATGGGCGTCATCGCTGAAAATGATTTTGTTATCAAAATCAACAGGTTGCTCAAGGATCCAATTGGCGAATTCTCTTCGCTGTTCATGGTCTACTGGCAGAAGTTGTTGAGTCAGTAGGATTTTGTAGGTATGCAGCTGTAAATCTTTAGTGAGAATTCGCTGAAGAGTTCCTGTTGAAATATCTAACTCTTGTGCCCGATGGCGAATTGACGTCTCTGGCCTTTCTATCACACTCTTGCGAACTGCCGTGATGTTTTATTCTGAACGACCCCTACGAGCGAGCTCGTATCTTGTGTTCCACATCACTAACCGAACCAGTTCTATCGAATTTTTCGATTATTCTTTTCACATTAAATGAATTAGGCACATTATTTCGACCGAACATTGAACGCACTTTACGAATAGTCGCAATTAAACTTTCACCATTTTGATAATAATTTTTGACAATCAGGACGCGTTGTTCTACAGTGTAATGCTCCATGTTTACTAACTCCTATCTGTCAGCTTTCAATCTGTGACGTCATAATCATGTGACATGACTGTCAAACATGGCGCGCAATTCATATCTTGCGCTCTTATTGAAACACCCTTTATATTGCTGCAAAGTTGCACCTATCTAGTATCTATGTATACTTCACGAAATAATTGGGAAAAATAACATTTTCGTAATGAACGATAGAAGGATGAAACTTTGAAACAATATAGAACAAATCTAGAACAATCGGGAACTGTCAAAATTTTTAGTTCCAAAAAGAGAGGGTCAGCGCAATTTCTATTGTAACTTCAAATCGTTTTATTACTTAAGGTAGAAGTCTACAATTTTGGAACAAATATTAGAATATCTAAAACTATTTGGACCAACTTACAGATTGTTCTAAAGTTGCACCTTTTTAGTATGTATACTTCACGAAATAATTGAGAAAAATAAAATTTTCGTAACGCATGATAGAAGAATGAAACGTTAAAACAATATAGAACAGATCTAGAACAGTCAGGAACTGTGAAAATTTTGAGTTCCAAAAAGAGAGGGTCAGCGCAATTTCTATTGTAACTTCAAATCGTTCTATTACTTAAGGTAGAAGTCTACAATCTTGGGACAATTATCAGAATATCTAAAACAATTTGGAATAACTTACAGATTGTTCCAAAGTTGCACCTTTTTATTATGTATACTTCACGAAATAAATGAGAAAAATAACATTTCCGTAATGAATGATAGAAGGATGAAACTTTGAAACAATATAGAACAGATATAGAACAGTCGGGAACTGCCAAAATTTTGAGTTTCAAAAAGAGAGGGTCAGCTAAATTTCGTTTGTTTTTTATTGCACGAACACTTTGTACATAGCTACAAATTCGGAATAAACTCCAGAACATCTAGAGCCACTTTAAAAATTATGATTTTCAAACAGGCAAACGAGAATTGTTTCTCTTTTAATTTTTTTCATATCAAACTAGAAAAAAAAATCAAATTTCGAAAAAGAGGCGATTAGTTGACTGACAAAACCTGTTTTTTCGACAATTTTTTAAACATATTTGGCGAATCTCTAGAACAATATATAACAACAACATTAATAAATTTGAATTTCGAAAAAGAGCACGAGAGGGGGTGGTAGGGTAAATTCCCTATAGGCCTTTTCAATTACTATCAGATAAAAGTTTACTTCCTGGCAAACAATTTCTGTTGCACAAACTTCTCAAACACACAGTGTAGGCTTTCAAAATTGCTGGAAGGAAATACAAATTTGGTTTGTTTCAGTTTCTTTTAGGAACTAACGTTGAATAAGTAGAGCTGCTAAAAGGATGTCGTTCTAGAAAAGGGGGTCTATTTTTGCATCCATTTTTTAATACTATTCGGTGTAAGTCTGACAACAATGTATAATAACGAAAGTAAAGGCGAGAGGCGGGTGGCGGTTACTTTCACCCTCAGCTTCCCAATTCTCATTTTCAAATTCAAATCCTTTCAGTACGTTGTCGTTAAACATTTAAATTGCATATTACACAGGCTGGGCGATTTTTTTTTGTAAATAATGGGGAAACAAACCAATAAAATGCCATTGGCCAGTGGAAAATGTTCATCTTGGCTGTTTTTACAGCATTTTTGGCGGAACTTTGAAGAATGAAGAGTCATCTTGGGTTAAACCCGAAGAACGCAGAGGACAATCGTGATTATCTTTGGCCCATCACACCAAGCAACTCATCATAATTATCTATAAATGGGACTAAAACATCGTTTGTCCGCCATTTTCACAGAATAATGGTCCTAAGATGCACTGGGCGTAACCTCAACACTAATCATTCACTTTTTTCTCATATGAACATGTGCATAATCTGACTGTGTGACAAAATTTGTTGGTTTTGAAGATCTCAACAATGAAAATTTAACTTATTTACTCCGGAAAAAAGTGAGACAAGATTTATTGGGATTCTCCACCAATCGAGCCATGTTTCGAACGCATTCTAATTGACGTGAGTTGTCTACTATCAATTCGCAAAAAGGCAAGATTTTCAGGGATAGCCACGGTGCTGTGTTCAATTTCGGACATGATGTTATGGCCTGAACTAGCTTCATTCCACTGCAGCCTCGCCAAGGTAATCCTCTTAAATCACGAGCCAAACTTATTGAAACTCTTTAGGATTTACTTGTTAAAGTGGTATCCAATGGAAATGAGGCTCAAACTGAAGGCAAGACTGGTGAGGAAAGTGAGAAAAAAACTTCCTCAGATACGACAAAAAATTCAAGAATTTGAATTGAATATACAGTGAAGGTCAAGAGAAATTGGCGCATAATTACTAACAAATATGTATGCGTCATGTGCAAAATGCGTGGAAATCGTGCATGATATTGCGGAGTAGGGTGTAACGACATTTCGGCTGTTACATTTCGTAATATAAATCACTTCCAGGCAATTAACAACTAGTTATTACGACGTACATATACCCGGGATGAGATTTTTTTCAAATTATCGCGGTAATACCAAGCTTAAATGAAATGAACAAACGCGACAGTCAAAACTCCGGGTGTAACATTGTCTAGAATGTGTATAACTCCGGTATGTATGTAGTACTACACAATAGCCGCAGACCCTAATGTCATTGTTAGGTGTACGTAATGTATTTGGATAAATGGTTTGTGGAGCAACTTTATAGTCCAAAACGCACAACAGCTGGCAGCAAATATTCTAAATGGAAACTTTATAAACCACGGCGAACGTTGATTACAATATTTATAACTCGGCGATTCGAAGAGAGGAGGCCGAATCGTCAATTTCCTAAACTTGCAAACAGGTAACGGAAAAATGCAGGAAATCGAAATCGATAGCAAGAGTAATATAGAGCAACATAAAATAAACAAGTTACACTATGTCACGGTCAGTTTTTGTTCATTTTTATAGTATATAAAGCGAAAATAGAAGGCCGTAAAATTTTGTTTAAAGTACGAGAATCCAATTTTACGGATCAGCGCTCGTTTTTTTTTCGTTCGCGACTGAATCTTATGAAAACGTACAATTTATTAGATTTTCTTATGTAAATGTCCCAATTGCCGAGTTGTTCGTGCTCCTCGTTCTAGAAAATCAACCCGATGCAACAGCAGCAACAGCCGAGGAACGTAAATGTAGTTCTAATTGCGTTAGCGACATCTTTAAGTATATAACTCTAATCATTTACAATCTGTGGCGCAGTCAGCAGGATCATTCGTTAGATGAAATTTGAATATGAATATTTTAACTCTACAAATTGGAATAATCGTAATAATACCTAATATGTATGTATTATAGATAAAATTTGAGAAGAAAGGTGGGAAAAAATCGTTCTGACGCGTTCCGAGGATTGCCGCGATATGTCGTCTAATGTTATTGGGGAGATTTCCAAATGTCACCTCGTAATTCTAAAAGCAAGAGTATTACGAAGAAAATATAACTACTAGGAGCAGTTTTGGCCCTCAATGAATCATTATCGTTTAATAATAAGCTTAGTTAATGTTAGTTATATCGAAAATAATGAGAAGGGATTGATTTTCCTGGAAAATTATAATGATGCATACATCCTCTACATGTGCCACGTGAGACGTCCAAAAACGAAACAACGTACATAAGGAATGGGAAAAATATAATTCTGTTTAAAAGTAAGAGTTGCTTGAACTCCTCTTGTTCAATTCAAATGTATCTTATTAGAACTATAGTTGAGCATCCAACAAGATGATTAATTCTGAGAATTTTTATGTTATTTTTATGTCTAAATCCATCATAATCAGTTTGGAATTCTGTTTTTTTCCCTCCCAATGAAATGTGATCTATTGACGAGCTAATGGTAGGTTTAACTAGTAGAAAACAAGCAGGTCCCTTTAGTGACTTGTTTTTGGAACACTAATGGTATGAATAGGTTAGATGTAAACACCTTTTCCTTTGTCAGTTATAATTGGCGTCAGCATCCAATTCGATGCCTTTTATAGCAGGACAAAGGTAAACGCATAACAACACGTATCCAACTGATATAATGGTGTATGTATCACGACGTAATTGATCTACTTTTGGAGAAAAACACATTTTCGATGATTTAAGAGTTTCTAGTAGTAATAATGGGGAGACTGCAGCAAACTCTGCTTTTCCTGATACGTTTAAAACTTACACGGAAAATATTGTAATGCAGCTTTAACTAAATTGAAAAATTTGTTAAGCACGGAATAAACGAGACTAATAGATATCAGCTTTATGTTCACAGTGGACATTCTAACGTATGATAATAAACGGCTAAAACTTTGAAATAATATAAAACCGATCTAGAACAATCTGGACCGACTGTCAAAATGTTAAGATTATTATTTCGTGTGAACTACGCAAGATAGAACGTTACAAGTTTGGAAACAAGACCAGAACTTTCAAAATTATGATTTTTTTTTAATGGGCGCAGGGAAAGGCTAGCGAACAACAACAAAAAGAGAGGGTAAGATAAAAATTAGGAATAATGTTGAGAACACCTACAGCAACTTTTAAAATTTTGAAAATGGGGTGACAGGCGGCATTTTTTTTGTATTATTTAAGAAAATTCTGATACCATATTGTTTCAGAGTTTCGTTTTGAGCTTCAAAAAAGACAAGATTGCCAGAATAACCTGAAACAACTTTGAAAATTTAGTTTCAAGAACTAAATATGAACAACTGGAAAAAGGAGGCTGAGGGGCTGATCGATTTTTTCAGCACTTTTTCTATATTATTCGGCAAAATTCTGGAATAATATAGAACACCATTAACAAAATGAATTTCAAAAAAGCGAGGGAGAGCAAGTGGAGTTAATTCCTCACAGACCTCTTGGAGCCATTTTTAAGGTAATATCGCTGAGCGATTTTGTGGTAAATAAAAGGCTAAAACTTTGGAACAATGATCAACTAGAACAATCTGAAACAACTTTCAAAATTATGATTTTCAAAATAATATGGAGGCAAGGCTAGCGCAAAAATTCGTTATTCTCAACTTTCTTCACAAACTAAAGATGAACAATTATGAAAACTTAAAAAAAATCCAATTTCGAAAAAGAAGCGGAGAGCTGACTTAAACAAAACGGATTATTTTTACAATTTTTTTAATATTGTTCGGCGAAACTCAGACAAAAATGTACAACAAAAAAA
>SMLS01045790.1:0-12455 GCA_004785975.1 Popillia japonica | reverse complement strand
TACAGTGTTATCATTGTCATATATTTGACAATTGATGACAATGGAAAATGTGGATGTTAAAAAATATATAGTAAAAATCAATAATTAATTACATTTGAGTAAGGAGAAGGCACTACAAAGATGAAGGCAATGTAGAAACTATTGGAAAGGTGAAGGATATGAAGAAAGATAAAAGATATCAACGATTTTTTATTCGAAATTATTGGATTCGGAATGTCAAATTGTGAAATGTCAAATGTATTGTCAAAATTGTAGTTAATTGTCAGGTTGTATGGAAGAACATTGCAAAAATGAATACCGCCTAATAAAGCCGATATTATTATTATTA
Source organism: Popillia japonica (assembly GCA_004785975.1). NCBI lineage: Eukaryota > Metazoa > Arthropoda > Insecta > Coleoptera > Scarabaeidae > Popillia > Popillia japonica. The sequence goes on along the minus strand of SMLS01045790.1, from coordinate 12,127 downwards.
TTATTATTATTGACCTAAAAAAGTGGAAAAACTATCTGGACTATTGTTTATGCCAAACTCCAGTCTGCGGTTTTTATATAAAATCAAACAGTAGACAGCAAAGATAGATGCAGTATCGAATCATGTCTTGAAGTTTGTGTTTCCGGTTTCATGAGACCTTCTCCTATTGAGGCTTTCGTAGTGCAGGAGAGTAAAATGCTGATAGGAATTGAAACTGTTTATCTGGCTGGAAAGTACCTACTGAAAATTATGTCTAATAAAAAAATCTCCAATGTAGCGATTTCTTTTTTTCTAAAACCCAAACACTATAATTTTCGGTATTATGAAAACCTGCTCTGGTTTCTTTGCAAAGCTGTCTTATGGAGCAAAGAATTTAAACCCTTCCTTTCCACTTATTTACTTCTTCCTCGTTTTTGTGTTCATTACGAAGTTTTCTTCCGTTAAACCCTACATATATTGTGGTGGACTATCAGTGAAATTTCTTTCTGAAGCATTCTTTTAGCCCTTCATTTCGTGTAGGAAGACGCCCACTAGAAGTGTATCCCAATCACTTTCAATAGTTTTTATCTGGATTTTCGGTCATAAGGGTATCATTGGTAATGATAAGGCAAATCAATTAACTGATTTTGGCAGAACTCTTCCTCCTCGTCGCATCAAGCTGGAATATTGGAATTTCTTCCATATTCTCCAAAGAAAGGTAAATTCGGTTTGAGAGAATTCATGGTCGAACTGTGTCAGGTTTAAAAGTACCAGTTACTTCCAAGTTCAAAGTTTTATTTCTACTAAATCATGGTACAGCTCCTTGGATTTCGGGAAAATTGTTTGATACTTTCAACAGGATTTTCATTAGCCTTCATAGGCATGAACCTCACCCACATTGGTGTAGTGGTGTAGTAGACGCACCCTTCTGGGGTTGCCGACAAGCCATTGGTATAAATTATTTGGTTATGTGATTATAAGAGAAGCCAGAAAAGTTTAGTTTAGTTTATTAGCTGATAGGAAAAGGATTTTGAGCTCCGCATGGTATTAGTTGTCCACTTTATTCAAAGTCTGTCAAGTTTACTTTTTGATGTTTAAATTCATTTGTCTAAACAATATCAGAAATTAGATCGAAAACCAAGTTCCTTATTGAAGAGGAAGGAAGAGAAAACAAAGCTTTGCAATTACTGTAGAACTGTAGATACACCAAACATTAAAACATTTGAATTTATGTCATATCTAAGACGAATCTTAATGAATATTGGATTATTACTACAACAATATACCAACAATCCCCTGATATAACGTCTTAGGATTCTAAGAGGAATTATTAATTAAAATTAATGTTATATAATAATTTCGCCTGACATTAAGTAGAGATTACACAATTTAGACTGTCAGTATTTATCGCTAAAGTTGTTATCATTCGGCTCCAAACAATTTCGTTCGAATTCCGACCGTGGAGCGTTCGTCAAACGTTGTACGAACCCAATGGTTTAATCCAGATTAACAACTCCGGACGTCACGATACGGAACGAATTCAATCTGCTAGATTCCGGTAATCAATGGAACCCGATTTTAATAACTAATTGAAACTAAAACTAAATCGAGACCGCCGAATGATTTGCGTTACGTTTCCATTTTCCATTACATACCATATTTCATTTTCGCCCCTTTCCACTGCGACGAACGAACATATCGAGTTTGAAATGTCACATAACCGCAAATTTTCAAAACTACAACCGTTTTCCATTTAAAATTTCCAAAACTAGAAGTTTCCCTCGACTTTATTAAATTTTCATAACAGTAATATCTGTGGCTCCAATAAAAGCTGTTTAGTTAATATGTACATACACATATGCTAAAACATGACATTTACTCTGAAGAAACAAACGTGCTATTCTAATTCCCTAACTAAAATTACATACAAATCGTTCAATTTAGATCTTTCATTACGACTAATTCATTTGTCGGTGCTTTCTCTCATGACATTCAGCAGACCTTAAAATACTCTCGGTGGCTAGACGCTCTACAGTGTGGGCGAAATTAAAACGTAAAGCACAGTATTACGTATACTACAAACAGTTCATACATATCCAACTTTGTACGATGATTATATAGATGTCCTGCGGAGCAAAGAAACAAAGCATAAAAAGAATCCCTTTGTGGATAATTGATATTTAAATTATGACTACATTGGCTTCATGTTGTCGTTTGAATGTAGAACTAGTAAAAAAAGCAAGAAATACGCAAAGCTAATTGAAAACCTTGGTAACAGACGTTTCTAAAAATAAAACACAGCAAACGGTTCTTATCAAAGGCATTTATGTTGAAATGTTGACAGATGTATGAATAGTTCCCAGGTAAAAAAAAAACAAAACCGCAACAAGAACTGTCAACTTGAATGACTACAAAGATGTTATTCACAAGTATAATTTTATATTTTGATTGGAAATCAACGTGATAATATGTAGTTAACACAATCAGCGCTCTACCAATTCAATCAATTACAGTACTAGCCAGTACTAGCAATTTTACGGACAGTGTTGTCACATAATGTAAGTGTCACCTGGTAATTTCGACGAAACTGTACAGACTGAACATTGGTGTGAGAACTGTGTATGAGAAAAACTAAGATTAGACAAGATAATGAAAGTAATGTCGTTTATAAATTAAACTGCAAAGACTATAACAAATGTAGTATAGGTCAAACTAAACAATATTTAAGAAACGCCTCTATAATCCCCAATACAAAGTATTACATAATATAATCACGGCAACTGCTTTGTCTAAGCACTCTAAAGAAAGACGATATAACTTTGATTTCGAAAAGTGACATAGTGAGATGCTTATATCTTAGTTGCATTGTTTCTTATAATAATAATAATTTTCCTAAATTTAAGAGCTTTGATAATCCTCCTCCGAGCAACAACATCTGTAAGTTTCTAATAAAGCTTCATATCTTTCGGAAAACTGTGTATTTTTTGTCAGTTGGTTCCAAGTGCACCTCACCTAGATGATGACACTTCTTACTTTGCCAATCTTTTTGAAATGGTCTGACAGCGGACCGTGGCTGATCAATAAAACCGTTGGTGGTAAAATCGAAAGGATATTCACGGTGCGTTGTTTATCAAATTATTTGTTTTTAAAAAAAATGACATTGTTCTGTTTTATTTTAATTGTTGATTTTCAACTGTAAACTAAACAATGCACCGTGAATATCCTTTCGATTTTAAAAAGTTTGGCAATTTGAGGAAACATTTAGAATGAAAATTTCTCTCCTCTGTTATCCACTTATACGTTCAAATTTAAAGCTCTGAAGAAGCATACAGTGTACGCGATATACAAAGCATGCAGTTAAGGGATGATAGCTACAACGATTTAGAAACAAAAACATATAATACACCTATCTATCTGTAAGCGTAAACGAGAAACACCTTATTTGGTCAAACTATACAAGAAAACTCATCCATATTGCTTCTTAAATAACCAAAAAACCATATCAAAAATTTAGGGTTGAAAATAACTGATAACAACGATGAAAACGAATTATTTAATACTTTGAAATTGAAGCGTGATGTCATTTCTCTTACACTATACTGTACACGTATTCAATAGAAGCGCAAATGCAAGTCAAGCATCATATGTTAATACGACCTTGAACTACATTAGACCATTGTATCGTACGAAGTACAATGGCCATACGTTTTAAAAATAAAGGTACCTTTGCGTTTTTTTAAATAATGTTATGACAATAAAATCGGTGTTATATTAAACTTAGAGTGAAAAGGGCGTGTTTAATAGCAACTTTTGATCGGTAAATGAAAATTGAAGCTGAGGGAAAGTCGCATTAAATGAAAACAATGTAATTACTGCAATTATGTTATGGCGCTTTAAGCTCTTTCGTAAAGGCTACTACAAAATTGAGTTCTTTTCTTTTATTTGTGATAAATTGGTGGTCCTAAAAAGGACCTTTTTGAGAGACAGGAGAAAATGTATTACAGGAAAGGCTCGACGTGTTGCCCATTTGCAAGAACACACGCCTGTAATCGTCGAAGTTTGTGACATGAGAAATAATTTTTTTCTCGTTTACGCTTACAGATAGACCCAAGGTGTATTATATGTTTTTGTTTCTAAATCGTTGTAGCTATCATCCCTTAAAAGCATGCTTTGTATATCGCGGACACCTGTATGAATATGCTTATAATTTTTAAAAGATTTTAATAAGACCTTGTAAGTCTATTGATTTGAAGGCTGGCTGAAGAGGATACAGATTCTGCAAGATAGATGAAGAAGCCCCAGTGTATGTATGTTCTGTGCCATTGCGAAAGCCTGACGAGGATAAGGTTTCTACTGCAGCTCTGAAATACGATAATATCATTGATTTGAAGGCTGTCTTGCTTTCTAGCCTTATACCACCCATCATCGTCTCCTTCTTTACCTGTAGATACAAGGAAATCAGATCCAGTGAGGCCTCCATCATCGCAAGTTAGTAGTAATGTATTGAATTAAATGCCACTGGATATGTAACTTTAAAATCAACTCACTTACTGTATAGATTACCGAACATGTAAGCACTAAGACAATTTGACCATTAAGATTAAGCTACATATATAGTACAAATTAGCACATCCTTAACACTAATTTTTGAGACCACTTTGGTTGGATCCACTCACACCGTGCGAGCATACCATGGCACTGGCTAGAAATTTTCTAAAATAAATCACTCGATCGGAGAATCCGTTCATTCAGCAGCAACAACAAGCACCTGAAAGCGGATACTTGATAGCTGCTAAGTGGAAGTCCTGAAGATAATATTTGTAAATTGTAATCTGTATACTCCGTGGGCAGCAAGAACTACATACATCTCTAAAACTAGAAGCCTAAAAAATCTTTAAGTCCAGCCTTTCTTAAAGTCGAAGACGTCAAGATGAGAATATAATTTAGGTGGTCATTTCCAAATTGGATGTAGAAATGTACACCGTAACTTTTCCACGAGAATACAAATTCTCCTATTTCAAAATTTGAAAATTTTAACGTTTGAACGTGAAAAATAAGACTTTTGTGATCTGAATGCAAACAAACGATGTGTTTATAATTAACTTAACTTATAATTTCAAAATTTTTGCAATCATAACAAATTTTGTGCGTATTGCCGTTGATCCTCTTCATTAGGCGGAAATGTTCCCTAGTTATTTCTGTGGTATAATAATAAGGATCATTATTCTTATGATTATAAAATACACTTCAACCATAGCTTAAATTGTCCACGATATGGTAAACATAATCCTATATATCACTGACTTTATTGTCTGTAGATGATAATTTTGGTGATAGGAATGGCTAAATGTTTATTAATTGGCACGAATTAAATGTCAATTTTATTCCACTGAAGAAGTTGTCTAACGAAAACATAATAAATTGTAAAGGTTCTGGAATAAATTGATCTTTAATCGAATTAAAAGTGTTATAATTGACCCAGAAGTTGAAAAGGTATCAGCAACATAAGATAAACGTCATAAAAATATATATATTAATTGACACAAATTAAATGTCAGTTTTATTCCAATCAAGAAGTAGTAACGAAAACCTAATAAAGTGTAAAGGTTCTGGAATAAATTTGATCTTTAATCCAATTATAGTGTTTTAATTGACCTACAAGTGGAAAATATACATACATTAATTGAAGGGGTTAGTGGATAAAGGTGCACTGTGATTCTGCGCATAATTACGTTAATATTGAGATGATAAAGGAGTTAACAAGCACCAGAGAAAGCTTTTGGAGTGGATTAAGATGTTAATGTCTCTTAACACCCATTTATTGAGACATATTTTATAGACTGACTAGGGTGTTAACGTTAATTAGCACCTTTATCCACAAACTGATCGGATATACTGTTTGTGCAGAGCAAAAGGCAAAGAATATTTATCACAGAAAGGAACCAAGATGGCTGCAAAGACTGTCAACATGAATGACTTGTGCCAATGTACATTAAAATGCAGCGACAAAATTACTGTTGAAAGGAGACAAATCTTATTTAACGAATTTTACGCGATGGATATCAATGCTAAAAATGCTTTTTTTTAGGAGCATAATTCCAGCTCCAATTCTACGTAAAAAATACAATTTTATAATCAACGGCAGTCAAATAAACATTTGTAAGGTGGCCTTCTGTGAACTTTTTCAAGAAGAAAATAGAGTTACTGCAGAAAAAACTTAAACGTGGACAGTCTGCTCCAATGCCACACATGCACGGAAAACACACGAACCGGCCACATAAAATTGAAGATTAAGTGCATCAGTTTATAGTCAAGCACATTCATAGTTTTCCTCCTGCAGCCTCTCACTATTCAAGACATATTAATCCCAACAGAAGATATTGTTAACAGCCAAAAAATGTATTCACTATATCTTGAAGAGTGTGCGGAAAAACCTGCTTACTTTAAAATAAATGAGAATAGTTACAGACATATGTTTTGCGCACAGTTCAATATAGGATTTTGGCGAGAGATTTTGGCAGTGACACCTGTTCAAGATGCGATTCTGGTGAAGGTGGTGAAGAGCACGTCAGTTTTTATAAAGCTCCATTTAAGGCCCAAAACGATAGATAAATGCAGTGCAACCAATAACAGTGAAATCTGTTATTTGACTATGGACATGCAACAAACAGTGCCTCTTCCAAAATTAAGTACGTCAAAAGCTTTTTACCTTCGCCAAATTTTGTTTTATCATTTTGGTGTACACACCATTACAAAAGCTGGCGACAAACCCTTTATATTTACTTAGACTGAGGATGCAGCAAGCAGGGGAAGCAACGAAGTAGGCAGTGCTTTGTATTATTTTACCCAACTTGCCCAACATACTTTAAAAGACGTTAATCATTTAATAATATGGTCCGATTCATGTTCAAGGCAAAACAAAAATTTTGCTATGATTACCCTATATCAATATTTCATATTTAAAGGAACATTCAAATTAATTGACCATAAGTCTCCGGAGGAGGAGAATTCGACAAAATAGAGAGAAATCTCAGAAAGCATGAAACAAATTGGTCAACCGAACGATATTCAACTATCATAAAAGACGCCAAAAATGCAGAACTTTACCAATGGAGCATCATTTTTTTAACATAGAAGAGCTTCCAACTTCACTGAAATTAATCAATCGGAAGAAAAATACAGAAAATGAAAAAGTCAATTTTAGAGACGATATAAAATGGATCAGAGTGAACGAGTTTGGAAGTTACTTCTATAAAACCTCATACGAAGAAAATGCGCCTTTCAAAAAAGTGAACATATTATTAAAGCGTCCAGGTTTATTACCGAGCCTTAATATGAAACTCTCCAAAATTACTGAAAAAACGGAAAGTCTTTCGCAGGAAAAATTGGACAACATTAAAGCTCAGTTGCAGTTTATTGACGAGAAGGACAAATGGTTTTATGAGCAGTTTCTCGAATCTGATGTTACAAATCCGCTAAAGCTCCTTTATTTTCATATCCATTTTCTTGATTTTCTAATTTGTGGTGCTGTGTTGAACTGTATCGCCACAATACAAATAATAGTAATATTTTCCGCCGACAACATCAATTCTGCAAATTACATTCGAACCTAAACATCATATTACAAGCATAGTTGCACAATACTTAACATAACGTCCAGCAACACCGACAGGACGACACAACCAAATAACAGCAACACACAGACGCAGACAGCATCGTTTCGACATTCGGACAATGTACAATAGCTACTTTACGTGCCTGAGAGGCGTTTCGTATTCACGTCCTGAATTTCAGCTACCTGGACATTCAGTTCAGATGCTTCGGGAATAGTGTCTATAAAGGTGCACGTGCCGGGAATCCGAGCGATACCGGGGAGACGACCCCCTAAAACGTTTTTCCTAAAAACAATAAGCGAGTTCTTTTTTACGCTAGATATAACTTAACACCTCCCCGCACTCACAATAGCTATATGGAACACGTCCGAACCGTTCGATAAACAAGTTGATGCGTTAAATTGATTTGCTCGCTCAGATTTGTTGAAAATTATCGTGTGAACGTTTATGGCTCGTGTTTTATTGCTGAAGTCCGTACGTAATTTAAATCTCTCCAGGGTGGATTTAAATGTATGTTGTGTGACGTACTTCTCGAGTAATCGCTTGGGTACTTACGTTACTTCACCTGCGAAAGCGATTTAGAACTTTTGGTATATATCTAGCATTTATAAATTTCTCAGATCAGAATGCCTCTTTCTCTTGTTGCCTTTGTTATTTGAAATTTTAACAAAATTAGAGTTATTTATCAAGATAGAGTATACCGTGTGGTGATAAAGTTTGAAACCAAGCTTTTATTTGATTAATACAAATTAAAAAAAAATCTCGGACAGGTCAATTTTATTTTCTTGACAGCTTTTGGCGTACAAATTTTAGTTGTAACATCATTTGTTTTTCCGCGATGACGTCATCGCCTTTTTTTTTAAATGACAACTCTCATCTTTTTTTAGTTTTTGAAAGATGTACCCACCACTTGAATGATGATCTAAACAAAACTACCTTGCAGAACAGGTTTCTCGAGAAAAAGTCACATTTTTCCAATAAAATTTATTTTTAACAACACGACCGTCTAAAAAGCAAACAAAAACATTAAACATTCGTATACTTTTTCGTTAAGAAAAGAACGTGAACAGAAATTTTAATGATGGTTGGGTACGGTGACAGGCAAAGAACAAAAATGTGTGAGTTATTCAATTAAGAGCATCCTAATAAACTTCCAATTGTAAGATCTACAGTTAGTAAAATAGTTGCAAAATTTATGGAACATGGATTTGTAAAAGATTTGCTTCGGCAAGGTCGACCTAAAGTAAACGAAGGAACAATGTTGAATGTCTTGCTTGAAGCTGAGGAAAATCTTCATGCGTCTACCAGACAACTGGCCCTGAGCAACGATTTCACCACACTACTATTGTGAAATTGTTTAAAAAAGAAAGTATCACCCGTACAAATTACAGCTAATACACGAATTAAATGAGGATGAGCTCAACCGCCGTTTAGAGTTTTGCGAAAAATTGATGGTGCGATGTGATGAGAATCCCAATTTGTGAAATAACATTATTTTTTCTGATGAAGCTACTTTTCATCTCAACGGAACTGTACATCGCCACAACTACAGGTACTGGTCACGGGAAAATCCTCACTGGACTCAGGAAGTCTACAACCAACGCCTATACAAAATAAATGTTTGGGTAGGAATTATAGGACGACAGTTTTTAGGACCTTTCTTTACTGATGGAAACTTAACTGGTGGCCGATATTTAAACCGTCTTCAATTAGAGGTGGTGCCAGCTCTGGCAGCCCTCTCTCCAAATAATGAAAATGCAGATGTGGCCCATCCGAGTATTTGGTTTCGGCAAGATGGTGCCATTTTGCCGAAGATGTACGTAGACATCTGGACGTCACTTTTCCGGGAAGATGGATAGGAAAAAGAGACACAATTGTATGGCCACCTCGTTCTCCTGACCTAACACCATTAGATTTTTATAGGGTTATTTGAAATCAAGAGTTTACATTAATAGGCCTTTTAATTTGGAAGATTTGCGACAAAGAATTTGCGATGAAATGGCACAAATCAGCCCTGATATGATTAATCGTAGGGTTCAAAGTGTTTACACTCGTGTCGGGGAATGTCAGGTGGCAGCAGGAGTACAGTTCGAACATTTAAGATAAATGTTGTTTTAATTTAGTAGATTGTTTTATGTTTTCGTTTGCTTTTTAGACGGTCGTGTTGAAAGATAAAATTTGATTTTATTAGAAAAATATTACTTTTTTTCGAGAAAGCTGTTATGCAAGGTAGGTTTTGTTTCGATCATTATTCAAGTGGTGGGTACATCGTTCAAACACTAAAATAAAATTAGTAAATTGTCATTTAAAAAACTGGTGATGACACCATCGCGGAAAAACAGATGATGTTACAACTATTAAAGCCAAAGCTGTCATTCAAGAAAATAAAATTGACCTCTCCGAGTTTTTTTTCTTTTTAATTTGTATTAATCAACTAAGAACTTGGTTCCAAACTTTATCACCACACTGTAGTTACATTACAATTACATCATGCAGTATTATCAAAATATCAAGAGACAAACTTTTCAGTTGTAATTCTCCTCCCTTCGTGGAAATTAATGAAATTTCTATTATCGTACAGTATGCATCTTGCATTCGTGACACACACATTTTCCCTAACAGTACGTTTCGGTGTCTTAATCTCTTAATCCTGAGATCCTTTGGTGTTTCGACTTACCTGACTAATTGAATCCAAAACCCTCATGTTAAACGCTAGTAGAATTTTAATGAAGTTAAACATTTATGAATTCCTGATTAGATAGCGTTTACTAAGGTAAATTCTAATTAAATCCGGCATTAATAGGGTGGGCCGACTACGGTGACATGTATACGGGCGAAATATTTTGAATTTCTGCAAAAACAATGAAAGCAAGCAATTTATATATGACAGGGAGAGGAATCGACCAAACTCTAAGGGTGTATTCTACATGTGAAAATAATGTAAAAAAACTGAAATGTTGTTATCCAATTTTCATTTGTTTTAAAGTTACAGCGTATGTAATTAAAAATAAATAAAATTTCATACATTAACGTTTTGCTATTATCGTTCTTTATGATATATTTTCAAAAATACTACCACTTATTTCTAGACATTTTCTATATCGCCTGCCAAAGGTGCTGATTACGTTCCTAATTGCGTCAGGCTGATGTTTGATATTGTCAGCAGCATTCCTAATCGGTTAAATTGTACTTGATACACTTCATTTTTTCACCAGCACTGTAAACAATAATTCAGTGAGGTGAGGTATGAAGACTTAGGAGGCCAACTAAAGTTACTACCACGACCAATCCAGCTCGCTAGGAACCTTTCACCAAAATGTTGCGTGACCCAATTTACGTCGTTGGGTGTGCAGAAACGCTCCATCGTATAGATAGTGATAGAACATTTGGATTCTGATGTTTATGGGAACATGCATACAAAACGAGAATTATCGTTTATCTATCGGCAAAATGCCATATGTCTACGATAATCATTTAGTTGTAAGTGCTGTACTCTTTGTAGATGTTACGGACGTAAACCTTGCTTGTGGAGTGCTTTTATCACCCTTGTTCGTGAAATGCCCAATTGAATACTAGTTCTCCGTGAGCTGCTAGTTGCGTCTTCTTCTACTACATCCAGAATATCTTCTACTTCTTGTAATTGTTGTTGACTGCCTCGTTCAGATATTATGTTTACCCTGGAAAGCCTTCAGGTATCACACACTTACAACTAGAAAATCAATAAAATTCGGATAACAACAATTGAGTTTTTTTACATTATTTTCACCTATACAATACACTCCTAGAGTTTGGTAGATTCCACACGACTCACACTGTATATAACTTTTGAAATTTTTCAGAAATATTAAATTTTTTTCTATATTAAACAGACAAGTGCGGCGATAGAACGATCATTTCCGTTGTTGCCAATTATGCTCTCGCTGTGCAAATAAGTTATCAATCAGTATCAATATAATAATAATAATAATAATAATAATAATATTTATTCGTGTTACTACACAATAGTGTTTACACACGTCAAAATTCTATAAATATGATACAATATTGTACCTTACAGTATAGCTAATGTAGAATACATAAAAAAAGAAAAAAGAAAGGCACAGGAGACATATGTATATATAAAACAGACACTACTAATTCATAAAAACTACATATCAATAAAATCATTAACTAAAAATTCGTCTATAGTGTAAAATGCCTTGGAGATGAGATAGTTCTTCACACTACTTTTAAAATGAGCAAAAGGAAGCTGTCTAACATTACTTGGCAAGACATTAAAGAATTTTATTGCGTAATAATTCACACCATCCATTGATTTTAATAGGCGCAGATAATTTAACCTAATATCGCTTCCACGGCGTGTATTGTATTCGTGAAATTGTCTGTTGGAAGCGTACCTGCGCATATTTTTCTGTATAAACAGTAAGCACTCTAAGATAAACACGCAAGGAGCAGTTAGTATTTTTAATTGACTAAAGTGCAACCGACAATCATCTCTATATCCTAATCCCGCCAACAATCGAATACATCGCCGC
>SMLS01045788.1:0-21986 GCA_004785975.1 Popillia japonica | reverse complement strand
TGGAATCTGGATTCACCAAGATAGAGTTGTTACAACACCACTGTAGGGCTAAAGATAACTGTAGGTATACCTACTTATTTTTGCCATATACAATCACTGAATACGGATAATAAATGCATAAAATCTAGAAGACATTGGTTAACATTAACCAATTGTAAATTTGTGTTGCTGCATAATAAAGATTTTTAATACATGAAAGGCTAATATATAGGAATAGAAGAGTTATGGTAAGTTTCGTAATGTTCAATTAAGGATTTTCAGTATATGTTACATATTATTATTTCGTCAATATTAAAATATGTAGCAATAAATTATTACACAACTACTTAACTATATTACTATAATGTTTGCCCTACATATCAATTACAAGCAAAATTTCTGTATTCTAAAAATAGGTAAATACGCACCACAGAACGTCATACCACGTTATCAGCTTAAATGGTAAACTAGATTTACATGTATTTTATTTACAATAATCGTTTGAATTTTAATAAATAAAGCTCTGAGTTAAAAGTGCTTAATTATGTCTGAAATGTAAGTCACAAATAGAAATTCGCTATTAGTATAAAAGCTTAGCGAAATTATTCCAATAATTTTCCTGTTTAATGTTTATTTTTTTAAGTTCTACAAATACTATTGGACGAATTGTCATATCAAAGAAGTTTTATATAAAATCTACTTGTCTGCAAAATTCCTTTAATTATATCTAAATCTATGTTATTCTTTCATTAATTGTGTGTAAATTTAAGAACTAGTTTACTAGATTGGAAGATTGTTCAATGTTTTCTACACACTACATTTATATGCAAGCATTCACTAACCTTTTAGACTCATTTACTCAATAGGAGCAGACTACACCTAACGTCAAACGTAAAATAGGGAATGCTTATTCTTTAGAACTTTCAATAAAGTATGGACTTACATACTGAATAAATATATTTCACAAAATCAAAAAATAAACTTTTACAACAAAACAAAGATAGAAATTGTAAACATAACTAACAAAATATAACTTGCTATAACGAAAGAAGAAATAACAATATTCAATATTAAAATCAAACAAAAACTATAAACAAGAATACAAATACTCTATCAGAAGGTCTTAAAACTACAACAGTTAACATGAAAACAAACTTGAAACAAATTGTATTGTTTAACAGATTAATGTGTACCTATATCAAATAATGATTAGATTATAGATCTTAACGCAAAATAATCATTTTGAGTACAAAAAGAATCAAATAAAAATGTTTATTTCAATTGCTACTTTCAAAGCGATTCACTAACCACTAGCTACTGGTTCAGTTTTAATTGACTTGTCTATGATTTCACTCAGTTCTTTAGATAAATTCAAATATGATCACATTTAATGTTTGATGTATTTTCTAGAAAGTTGTCTATGTATCTATAATATTCTACTAGGTACTATAAACACTTCTGAGAAGATAACCTTGTTTAAAACAGATAGGTATAGGAAATTGAATTTCTTCAATCACCTATGAATATGCATGTCGTACATTACTGTCATTTAACCTTCTCTCTGATCATTTTAAATTGAATTTTAATTAACGTAATTTTTGACTATTATCTAAAGAGATAACCCGGCAAAGTTATACATATATAGTTTAAATACTGAATAGGTTTTCTGTGCAATACGAGAAAATTGTTTTTTATAGAACATTATTTCTATTCTTGTGTTAATGAAATTTTCTAACTAAGAAAATACGTGTTTAACTTACGTAGCATCCTTGTCGTTTATGTAAAGTAAGATTCGCAAATCACGCTGCCCAATAATAAACAACATACACAATACAATATAATATTAAAGAGTACGAATCAAATAAGTGTTAAAAATCAGCATGTATGCAAATGAACATCTAAAGTATCTGTATGTATGCATACGTATATGCACATTTCTGCTGTCGTTTCTTTAAGGCTTATTTACAACGGTGAAAATGTTTATAAAACAGAAAATAGCATTTGTTATTATGTATTGTGCCAATTTATCAAAATGATGAAATTTTATTTTCTTGTTTATTTATATTTTCTCAATTGTCACATCTGCGCTTATGCATAACTGCAGAAACAGGTTTCTATAGACAGATACATAGAATACACTATTTGAATATACAAAATCCAATATTTCTCTGTAAGGGTTTTATTACTAAACGACCAATAGGATATAGTTTTAAATGTGCTGTTTTATCATTTCTTACTTATAATTAAATCATTTCGCGTTTGTAGCAGTATTCGAAACGGGGAGCAAAATATTAGAAAAAAAAACAGGATAAAAATATTTCATACAAAAATTGGCAAATTTCAGTTATAATTGGGTCTCTTTGGAACACGTTTCAACGTACGTAAACATTAAATTGGTCTATAGGTACCTATAGGTACATGATTTTGACATATTTTTTTGCTCGTGTTTGCTACTTACATAGAAGCATAGCACGAAGAAAAAGTTATATAAACGATTTTCATTGATTTACGAGCTTTACGTGCTTCTCAATAACTTACATGAATTATCATCATTTATGTATGGCCAAATACATGTCTTGGTTTTCTATTAATATTTATATATTATCCTTAAAGTGCTTATCAACGAGTAGCAGCTTTGCGAATCTTAGTTTTAAAATCTAGCGATATGTTTCCTTAAATCCTTAGTATTACAAGAAAGAATAAGTTTGATAACATGTTAAATGTGCCGTATTAACTATCGCAAGTAAAATTCAAAGATTTGAAATAGTTGCCTTAATTCATTCAATTCAAGGATAAAATCTATAAACATATTCCTAGAATAAAACTAAAAACTAATTCTTGTGAACATATCGATATGCTTAAAAATTGTGCGATTCATGGTATATATCAAATGCTCCAGACAAGAATGCCAATTTCAGACATAAAACCGTGACTAAACTTTGTGATATATGACTAGCATTATATAAAGACAAAGTTCCTAATGCAGATTAGATTTTTGCTGGATATAACTAATTTGTTAAATATATTTTCGACATTTTATGTTAATTTTATTAATTAAATATTTATAAAATGTAAAATTGTGTGTTAATGTTAAAAATTCGTTAATAACTTCTTCGAATTACAAGTTAAGCTGTAGTTATAAATACGCCTTTTCAATAAAATTCTTATTCGTATATGTAAGGAGGCTACCACGTGTGAGAATCTTTAAAACTGAATGAAAAGCTCAACATTTTCCAATTTACTCAAAGTAATTGATACATTTGCAAGATTATGATGTTGCTGAGTGTTTTTTATTTGACGTCGCATCAATTTGTTGTAGAAACTTAAAATTGTATCAGTATCGAAAATCATACAGCAAGATTATCGTGAACCCCTTATCTCAACGTATTTTAGTGGTGTAAATTGGATTATGACTTGTTTAATATTTTCGGTGTAAAGTTTTGCATCGAACAATGAAAATCTATTACCAGTGAATTTATTCCTTGAAACATAGTCTATAATAAGTAGAAAATAAACTCACTATGATACATTACAAACTGTCGCACTTCATTAACATTCAACAGCTTTTGTCAGCTAGTTGTCTCTTCGCTTAGTTTTAGTAACCTTCTTATGTGGCTAAAAGTGGACAAGTACTCAATAACAGCCAAGATGAATACTGCAAGAGAACGTTGAGACATCTATGTAGGTGGCAGTTAATTAGGAAAAACTTAGTGTTCCGGCATAGTAATCACCCCTAACGCCTCAAGCAGAACAGAATATTTGACAAAGTATACCCGTGTCCTTGCAGAATTCGGATTTTAACCTAATGAAAATGGCTCCACGAACAATTGCGAAAATTTCGAAGAAATAGTTATCGCGATTTCTTAAAACTAAATGAAAATACTTGTCCAAGTCAACAATTCTCGCTTTTAAGAGTAATGAAAAATGTTTTGCAATCTTTAAAAACTGGCGAAGGTCATGTCTCTGCGCCTTCATTGATTCAAATTGGTTGTGGAAACAATTACAGATACGCATGTAACATCTACACCGTGAGCCAAAAGGAATGAAAATAAGTTGAATCTCCCGTCGATGTTTAATATCTTAAATTTTGCTAACCTGTAAATTCATAGGCCGCTCCATGAACCGTTCTTAATGGGTACTAAAATTACAGTACGTTTCAGATGTCTACAATAAACACAAACAATTACGATATATACAATAATTTCTAACACTACTTGATAGTTTGTTTTGAAAAACACAAAATGACACGCACCGAACACATCCAAACAAGAGGCACCTATAAAATACTATCAAATACTTTTTTGTACTCGCTTATCAAAACATGTCATTTTACGATTCGATTTGCGTGCGTAAAAAGCCACTTTAAGCACTAGTGCGTGAAGTAAAGTTGGTACTTACTGTAACTGGATTAATTCAGTGACATTTTACAATCATAAATCCCTAACCCTTATGATTTTATGGGTAATAAATTATCCAGTGCAGTATTGGCAGCTTCCCGAATTTCAGGGGGTGTACATTCTATTTCATTATCAAAATTCATGTTGTACAGGTTTTAATTTTGTATTGAATTTTCTGAATTTGATAATTTTAAATTAAATGTCACTTCAAATAATCAATACCGCCAACTCAATTTTTTTAATTAATATCAAGAGATTTGTAGTGTGTCATAAATGAAAACGTATTTAACGATAGGTATTACTAAAGTACTCGTACAAAAAATATTGTACCAACTCGTGTCCATAAACTGGCCACTCATTCGCGAAATATATTTTCACGCACTTGGTTCGTAAATAACTATTGAATAAGTTTTGCAGTCATTCGTCGTATTCAGCCAATTTACCGGTTATCTACCGCTCACTAACCGGTGTTGTCTTACCGTCACATGAAACTGAATGAATAAAGTTATACTTACAGGTTATCTGTCAATTAGTTGGTTTCTATCCCGGTATACATAACCAAAATTTCTGCATCATATTACAAGATGGAATTAAATTTATTAAATGAACTAGTCAACGGTGATGATAATATTGTAGTAATTGCAAATATTGCGGCAGATTTACTGATACCTATACGACAGTTGCGGCCGATAATTGCCAGAAATGAAAATTACTATGAAATTATCATATTAAATTATTCAGAAAAAGAGTTCAAGAATGAAACAACGAATAAAAAATTTAAATTATTTTAAAAATAATTGTTTTACCACTCATACATTATTTCTACCTCAATTTTTATATGTATGTACATACATACAGGGTGTCCGCGATATACAAAGCATGCAGTTAAGGGATGATAGCTATAACGATTTAGAAACAAAAATATTTAATACACCATGGGTTTATCTGTAAGCGTAAACGAGAAAAAAAGTTATTTCTAAAAAACCTTATATGGTCAAACTGTACAAGAAAACTCATCCATATTGCTTCTTAAATAACCAAAAAACCATATCAAAAATTTAAAATTGAAAATAACTGAAAACAAGGACGAAAACGAATTATTTAATAAATTGAAACTGAAGCGTGGTGTCATTTCTCTTACACCATACTGTATAACCACTTATTTAGTTGAAGATGAAGTTCTGTTATATAATGTCAAAATACCGATGACGGTTCGCCGGTGGTTAACGGTACTTAAGATACGATAAGAAAAATGGCGACCGATAGAGTTCACCGGCGAGCTATCGCAGTAGGTATGCCATTTAGCTCACCGATGGTGACAGACCGATGAGCTAACTGAACAAGAACTGAACGCGATCATTGGCTGCGTTCATAACATAGCTAGCTCTACTTACGCTCTTACTTTACGCTACCAAGTAATAACGTAGCGATCAGTGTCACAACTGAACGGCAGAATGTACGTTGTTTACGCGGTTTACACAAATGTCATTTTTGACACTTGAATGGTATGTGAGGTTTGGTGATCGCTGATCGCTCTCAAAGTAGCGAAATTTTTTTCGCTACCTAAAATGGCGATTGGTCACTGAGCGTCACTTGTTATAACATTAATCACTAATCGCTACGAAGCACTCAGTTGTTATGAACGCAGCCATTGTGACCAACACAAAATATCAAATTTAAAGCGGGAAATTCAAAATGTTTTCAACCTTATTGGCTCAGTGTGTACATACTAGAGCATTAGTCACGTGCTTCAGTAGACTTATTAGTATACCTACTATAGAAAATGTATATAATTTCATTTGCCATAAATTTAAAACTGAAGTATTTAGAATAGCCGAATAAAATACAAATTAAAGTCTGGTTTGCTCTTAAAAACCTTGTTATTAGTAGGGAAACTGTGATATCATTCATTACTTCAAGTACATTCTGTTGTCCAACATACAAAACAAAACACTAATAATATTTATTTCACCACCTTACAAAACTTATTAACAATTAATATTAACAAGTCTTGCCATCTTTTTTGAACATGTTACCTTTATAGTTATATATGCAACAGAACTTGCATTAAACAATTATGTGTAATTCCATCTTTCAAAAAAAGAAAAAGAAATATTTCATAATTAGTCCAATTTAATTGCCAGAGTCTATCCAATGATTTTTATCTTCCTGATAGTAAATAATTTTTTATTCATAGTTTAACAGTTCATGGGCAAAACATAATAATAGAAAATTGTAGATATCTAAAACCTTTTAATAACAATAACATAAATAGTAATTAAATAAAATATCTCCATCGTGTTTGTATGTGTTAAAAATATAATGTTTTGGTGTTTTGCTTTGTTATAACTCTATTTTGTAATTCTAAAACCTTTTAAAATGATTTTGGCACATTACTATCTTTATATATACTAAGAGTAGACGGATCGTTTCGTAAAATAATACACGTTTATGCTTTTCTTTCAGAATAACTTCAATTTCCAGATAGAAAGCGGTCTTTGGAATACAGTCACTTGGCCTTGCTCCTTACCACCCAGTATAAATACAAATAACGGAATGAACTTGTCATTAGGGAGAATATCTGGTTCTACCTTAGATCTATCTTCTCTAAGTGAATTTTTCTCGGCCCTACTTGCACTACTAGCTCTACTTTTACCACCTTTAAGTCTTAACTGTGTGTCTAGAGGTAAAGATTTCGGCGGACCTTTGTTTCGTACATGCTTGTAGTATACTTTTGTATTTTTATTAAAAGTTCCATCGTATGTTTGTAGCTCCAGAATGTCTTCGGTTTCGGATAAATTAGAAATGTTGACATCTTCATTAGTTAAATTGTTAATCGTTTTTGAAAACTCCTTTTTGTTTCGTTCCTTTTCCAGATAATTTTTAATATCGGGGCCTAGATAGTTTGGATTACTGAATCCAAAAACGCCATCATTACTTTTCATTTTATTTCTATCTTCCTGTCCATTATTCATTTTAATGCTATAGTTACTAGCTGATGATAATCTATTAACAGTATCTATACTAAAATAATCAGACGTTGAAGAAACAGTTTCGTCAAAATTTTCAGGTACGGCAAAACTGGCAAGTTTAGTGGAGCCGGAGCTGATCATGTGTTGATACAATGGATTATCAGCATATGCTAGATGAGAATTATAACTATCGCCTCGTTTAACAGTCTTATTATAATCAACATTTGATGCTTTAACTTGAGTTATACTACCGTATGGAATTGCAAATTCATCATCATAATGATAATTTTCTTCTTCAGTATCTAAATATACTAATCTAGCTGCTTCTACAGGAGTTAATACTGGAGTTGGAAGAGTTAATAAATTAAAATTTGGCACTGATATAGGATCCCTGGGAATTTTTTTAGTCGTACTATCGAATTCTACGCGTTTTTTGGTCAAATTTTCTTTATCATTCTGACCCGTATTTGTCACATCATTACTAAATTTCTTTTTTATAACATAAGCAGATTTCGACTTAATCATAGTTCCTCTAGTAGGAGTCGAAAATTCATATTCTTCGTAATCTATACCAGGTGATAAGGCAGCTTGTCTAAGTAGACTTTCCGTGCTATCGGTATGGCGTTCTGTTAAGACTGTATAACTACACCTATTATTTATTCTAGCAATATTAATTTGAGATAGTTTACTAATTTCTTGTAAAAAGCTTGTTTTACTAGGACGTGTAGATTCTCCTAATAACTCGCTACCATCTGTATAATCCTCGTGCGACGGACTGAACACGTACGTTTGTTCGTAAGGTTCCACACGATTGTTCATATAAGAAGAATGTCTACTACCTCGATCCACCGATGTACACGTCCTCAAGCGAGTTCTAGATGCCTTATTTTCTAATGAAGATGTTTTGTTATTTAATACTAGTTCGGATACTGTAAACGCTACACTTTCTGCTCTGGGCTGTGGCCGAATTCCGTTGATGGTAATTTTTTCCCACATTTCCGTACCTAGAAATAAAATACGATAGTAAAATTTTGAGATACGCTACAATAATAGGCCATTACACAAAAATAACCCATCTTATAAACTAAAATAAAGCACACCAGCACTAATTTACCATATTTTCCGTTAATACACACTGCTTTGAAATGGTTTCATTCTTAATTAAGGTGAATGAAAATTTCTACCTTAATCGAAAAATTATTGATCGGTATCGTTTCAATTAAAGCACAGTACCCGATACTTCCTCCATTGTTGCTGACTAGAATACTAGTCGCAGGTATCAAAGCAAAATTTACTTCCTACATAATAATTAAAAAAAAACAATAAAAGTGCAAGTAAAAATGGGATTCTAGCGGAAATACTCAAATGCGGTGCAAAGAGACTCAAGCAGAGGATTGTCAATTTTATGTACCATAAATCTTATCTTGGGTATGTATCATAAGGCCATAGTACGCCCTATATACAAAAACAGTGACAGATGCTGAGTGCGGAATAGCATTGTTGGATGCAGCATATAAATTAATGGCACGTCTCATTCGCAACAAAATCAGGCGATTGGTGAATATCAAGAGGGTTTCAGTGATGACACGCTACAGAGCAGATTCTTTCATTAAAAATGATCCAGCAGAATAATTGGAAACGAAATCTGGATTTTCTATCTGTTTATGTATTTTCGCCTGTAGCCTCGTCAGAAAGAATTACGTTTCGTACGAAATTATCATCATTAGTACACAGCTCTTGCATTTGCTCGCAGAATTGAATTCGCCGATCAAAGTCGTCTTCAGATAGCTCATGAACAAGACATACCTTATAAGGATGATACTGTGCTTTTTTCACAATTTTGTGAACTGTTGACGCTGCCATATTGAAATCAGAAACCACTTGGTTAAGTGTTGAGTGATGATTTTCTTGTATTGCCAACAAAACGTTAAGTTCATCATTTTCTGATTTTGAGGATCGACCAGATTTAACTAAATCGCGAACATGTCCAAAGTTACGGAATTTAGACTCAATATTGCTTACCATGCTTTGGCTAATGGGACGCCGACCAGGATAAATTGCATTGAACTTCACATTCAATTCAACTACTTCTTATTGGCTGCGCATCCTCTCTCAAAATCCGATCATGCAAAGAACTTCAATTCCTTCTCGTTCAGTTAATTTAACAATGTTAAATAAAATAACAAAGTCACTACTCAATAAACAGTTCAAACATACTGTTTTGCTAAACGAAAAATAAGAAATCAATAAAAACTACAAAAAAAAACAAAAAAAAGTACGATTTCAAGTTTTTATCTGACAGTAATAAAAAACATTCTCAGTCGCTAAGACAACTGTCACACAAGCATACTTTCTGACGATGTGTACGTAGAATGACACGCTCTTGCAATTGGCATGGGTCGAATTTGGGTGTTGCCATTTAAAAAAATACCAATGACGTCATACCTCGAATGAGGATTACGTCACAAATATCGGTTATATGTATGTCGAAAAGTGTCTTTGATAAATAAAATCGGCGTGTCAGAGGAAATAATGAATTTATTCGTTACTATTCGAAAGCACTGTATATTAGGACGCAGTAACAACTGCGTTGTTCTTGTGCGTAACCTGCGAAACCGTGTTATATCTTTGGTATACATAACTATAAATAGCTAAGTCTTTTATTTTTTAAGGTAAAAACTTAAATTGATGTGAATTAATTATCAAAAACTAAATCCTTTCTGTGTATGTATATTATCAATTTGTTAATATATTGTAAATTGATGTACGCTGAATACAATTATTAGAAATATCAAATCTCGCAGATACTAACAAAAACGCAAATGGTTCCTTGCCAAGAATCCGTTACGTATACTACATTGATACAATGTTTATTTTATTTGAAAACTGCTATATAAATTAACATACTTCTCTATATTATATTTGTGACACTATATTCCCAAGTATATTTTCTAAGACACTACCTAACGATTTGTTAATTTTAAACACAAAAACACATATTCCAAATATTACAATATTAAACTTACTAAAGTTAAATTTCCACAAATCGTTCGTGGGATGTCCATCTCTCTCACCGCCAAAGACGAGCATGCATGACGGCAATCTGCACGCTGCATGACTATGAAGTGGTCCGGGATTTACTTTCGTTTTTATGCCTATCCAGGTACCAGTTACAATATCCCATTTCCACAAATCCGAACGTTCTTGTAAATCTGTCATGCCCCCATATATCCATATAGCATCGTCATGTATAACGGCTGAATGTTTATGTCGAGGTGGAGGAAGACTATCGGAGGTAGATTTAGCCGGTTGTCTGCTCAATAAATGCCAAGATTCCGTTTCTACAAAACATGAACGTTAAGTGTGAGAAGAAAATAATATGAAAAGACTTCGGAGAAATTGAAATCCTATGTTCAATCTATCAGTGTCTAAGCGAATTAGTTCGACTTTGACGGCACATAAATCTCAGCTTAACTTCATTGGATTTACAGATACGTTGTTTAAATTAAAAACACTTTAAGAGAAGGATTCTACTATAAAATGTATTACATTTGCTGAATATTATATATAAGTAAGAGAAAATATTATACATTATATATTATATTATCTAAATATAAACCTATCTTTCAAGTAATGTATTATTCCAAAAGGTACATCTTGCACACTCAAACATAATTTCAAATTATCGATGACTAATTGGTACCGGTAATAGTGAAACGAAAGGTTCTGTAGATTAGACGTGAAAATCCGCTATAAATACAGCTTAAGGATATCTAGTTTAGACGTGATAAATTTGTTCGACAAACTAATTTATATCTAGCAGCAGACACACTGCAGGAAGTAAGGAAGTAGCAGGTAGGTAAACCAGGAATTTAGTACTCAAACCATTAATTCAATTTGTAATCTTACCGAAGTGATAAGCCCAAAGTTCTCCGCAGGATCCCTTTAAATCTTGATAGCCACCGTAAATAAGCATACTGCCTTTGTGTACTAAAGCGGTATGGCCTCTTCTTCCTTTGGGCGTACTTACACCTATTAAGAAATGCGGGAATTTAAATGATTTGTTACTTTATCATTTGAATATATGAATAACAACTACATGCATGGCAACAATTAAATATGCGTATGTACAAAGGTGACCGTAAAATTGGAACTACATATCGTCGGCTTAATAAGAAAATTGCCTAACTCCACTTGTAGTAAAATTAGGATTTTAGTGCCATCGGTATCCTAATATGAGTGGCTATCGATTCAGAAAACTACCTATATCAAAATAAATTGTGTACGCTCATAAATGACGAAACAGAAATCTGCCTAACTTACGTCAGTGCAAAGGCGCCAGAAAACTGCCTAAATCCGCATTATATTAAGATTATGTGAGCCATACTTACATCTTACCAGTCTCAATATTTTCTTTTATTTCAAATACTCCCTGTATATTACTATAAATAATATTATTTCAGAATATTTTCAGTTAAAACCTGTACCAATTGCGATAAATTATAAAACAAAAATAAGTTTTTATTATTAGTTAAACTTTTCATCAGGTAGGTTAACAATTTGCCTAACTGCCACAGAAATCTAAAAATTATGTGGAAATATGCCTAACTCCATTATTTTTTTCAAAAATTTTTTTAAAATTTATTTATAGACTGTGTCAAACTGTGTCAAAATAAGTATCTGAACAAGATAACACACACATAGGTAAGAGAAATCCACAAAATTAAACGTTTTTTAGCTCTCCTGTAAAATTTCATGAAATGGAGTTGGAGGCAATTTTCTTATTAAGCCAACGATATGTAGTAAAGGTATATTTCGTACTAGAAAACCCGCTATGCTATAATTCATTTTTTTCTGTGAGTTTTGAGTATATAGGCCCTTCTGAAATGATTCTAGAGGAATGACAGAAACAATTCCTTAAATTAAGTACCTATATTGTTTTAAAATTAACAGTAGGTATGTTTAAACAAATACAAATAACTTTTCCAATTTGCAAACTAACCATACTCGCATTCCGCTGCATATATTAAAAATATGTAGGTCTGTATATGATAGAGCCATAATGGAGACAGTCCTAATGACATAAACGACAATTATAAATAAGATTTTGACCTATTGAAGAGATGTTTTTAGAACGACTATGTATAGCAATTATGAACGTAATTCCTTTCCTCAGTTCAGTATTCTAATCGATAATTTATAAAGAATAAAGCTTTAAATAACACATATAGAATTTTATTTTTTTTTTTGCTTTCTAATAGGCATGAAGCGTATCACAATTTAATTCGACCACCTAACATGTCTTATTTGCACAAATATCACACCTATAAGTGTATCTTGCCGGAGCATAGTTGTTGCAATGACTCTTGGACTGCTTATGCGTGCATCCAAGCAATGCAAATTGCGTCATCACAGTCAGTTTTGGTGATACCTAGTATTTGGCTCATGTCTAGCTCCTTCGTCAGCTTCTTTCCTTCTCATAATTTCTTTAACCAACTTATGTAAGCATATCTAGTTGATCGCTGAGTCAGAATCAGTGTCTATCTGTCTACAGCACTTTCACCTGGTAGATACAAACACAGTGGGGTTCGGAGTATCTAGCACTAAGCAATGCATACCCATTAGTGTTTGTGTCAGGTGGTAATCTGCACGACGATACTTACTTTTTACACACTGGTTGATGTGTGATACTAATCTCTTAGTGCAATGAGCCTTATGTTTCTAAGGATTCCATCTGCCCTGCCAGAGCCTTAGCGAAATTTCGCTTGCACTAATTTTATTTTCCGTCATGCCTTTCTCATCGTGGACATTGGTCTCTTTTCCAACCATAAAATCGATGTGAACCGTCCCAGTCACTTGCAACGCCATTACAGAAACAATAATCCACTGCCCTGTCTGGATTGGTTATTGGTATTTTTCCATACTGTAGCGCTGTAAAACAGTATTTTGTGCACCGCACTGCTAATAACCGCCTTTTGCCAATCTTGTTCTTAACATAAAGGTCCCCCGTCTTGTATATCTAAAGATTATCGCTGCCGTTTTGCAGATCAGGATGCGCTTATGATTTTCCAGCGAGTCCCAACGCTTTTGAAATAGTCGTTCGCGTTTAAGATAAGTGAGTTTTAGACTAGTCCTACAAAATGTTTCACCAAAATTGACCCAGCACAGATTGCTGCTGTACTCCCACCCCTACCGTTACGAACACGTTCTCCGCCACCACAAATTTTCTCTTTTATAGATATCTCCAGGATACACAGATAGAGGTACATATGCTCGTTTCAAAACCAAATGTCGTCACAGCCGCGCATGACGTCAGTGCGAAGGAAATTACATTTGAAATTTATTTCAAGAAAGGTTAAAATCGCTGGTTTTGTAGACGAGATTTGTATTTCACAATTATTAATGCTTCGCAATTACGTATGCGTAAGATGCGCGTCGTCATACCTGTATCTGTGTATCCTGGATACCTTACAAAAATATTCATTGCATACTTCAATGTCTTTTGTTCACGCAGTTTAGTTATGATTGAACTATAGGTAACGTAATTGAAAGCATAATTTACGTCTATAGTAAGATCTACTATGCTTTGTACAGCCAGGCTGTTTTCAGCACAGTTTTCATTGCGTCTACTGTTAACCTTTTACAGTACTCGCTATTGGGACGTGACTATAACAAAACAATGAAAACGCATTTAAATGCTAAAAATACACAGTAAGTGCTGCAACAATAGTTTTAACAAGCAACGCAGATTGCGCAGCTACCTACATCCAAAATAAATTAATTGATAATGAATAAATAAAATTACAAATAAGCGTAGTAGATATAAAACGCCGAGTATAAACTAAGAATAATTAAAAAAAATGTATGAAATAAATACAAATGTTAGCTACCTACCAGCAATTAGATAGCGTCAAATCAGAAGATACAAACTTCAGCACGAAAAAAGAAGACAAGAGGCTGTAATAAATGTTTGGGATCAATAACAGAAAAGGACGGAAAAAAAAACGAAAGATAGAATGGAAACCAACTTTGTCCGACGAGAATCGTCTTTTAGGACAGGACGAAGAACCTTAGACTTAAAAACTAGAAAGGAAATTAACAGTTACTAGTGATTCTGCAACACAAACTCATTTTCAATTAACAGCTAGTAATTTTTAATATAACACAACTTCATTGCAAATACAGTCCGTACTAGGCTTCTTTGTGGTGAGTGCACAACTTAATTAAAAACACGTCGTACATTTTCCTTGGTTGACACTGTTTTTCGACGGCCTGAAGAACCTTTACGTTGACACACTACCTGTGCAACGAAATTTCTCAACACCTAATATACTTTTACTGGGGACAGCCTTATTAAACTGTTGTCGCTTGCGACTATTTCCGTATAAAATAATGTCCTAGCAAAAGCACCTTTTCTGCCGTTGCTAGAACCATATTCAAGTCAAATTCAACTGCAGCGTAACACTGATATGAAAACTAATGATAATTAAATCAATAATAACGAGTGCATTTTACATAAACAACAGCACACTAAGTTTCGGCACTGTTTATTCTGGCCGATACCGTTGAAGCCAAATTTGAAATGGTGTAAGAGGTAATGCTTGTTACTACTAGCTTTGCGCGTTTTACTTGTACACATTTAGATGTATGTGTTGTTGCATTGAAATACCTACTGCAAAACAAAATTCTACGTGTGTTTATTCACTGTTAATTCCTTCCAGTTTTGATGACTTAATCCAAATATATCCCAACAATTCTAATATATTTCGTTTCGGATATTATAGAAAATTCCACGCTTCAAAAACACATACTTAGCCTGGGATGAAATTATGACATACTTATATAAAATTTATACTGCTATTGTTTAGGCTTGTCACACTTTTGATAATCTTTTGTTACGTTCTCTTGTTTATTGATTTCCCAAATTTTCCTTAAAAGGAATACATGGATTATGAGTTATGAGGAAGCGCGATCAAGCTCTCGTTAAAGCTGTAAGTATGGTTCAAATTTTATGACTTTGATACTACATATTGATATATTTGACCATCCATTTGCTATGTAATTGGTTGCCGAAGGAAATGAGTTTTTTTGCGTTGTTATTGTTACTATACTCTTAAGAATGAATATTTGACAAAAATCAAAAAAAATATGACTAGATAGCTAAAAGTTCGTGAAATTATCCTATCTGAAATCATGGGTGACATAAGATCTGTTATGTAGAAAAAAAGGATAAATCTTTTTTTTTCACTGACCGGTGTTGACAGCTCATAGACAGCAACTCTTTTTAAATTTCAAATGTTTGTTTCATATTATTCAACAATTACTCTAAAGCGCTAAAGTAAAGGAAATAATTAATACTCTGCAGCTATCTTTATTACGTTAAAACTTAAAGGAAACTTTGTTTCTGTCATGAAATGTATGTATGTGCGTATGCAAACAACAGAAATAATCGACGTAAGTGTAACTGACCGCACTTCAGGTATTTCAGTCTGGATGTTGACGTATTGATTTTATTGGGTCTGTAATAATTCGCATTAGGGTGGTCGCACGTACAAAATATAGTCTAGATTATAACGAAGCGTCTGATAGTTTAAATGAAAGTATTGATCTTTAAAATTTATATTTCCATCAGATGCGCCACCGATGTGATCGTATGATTCAATGCGATTGGAAATGAATTCTCTCTCTGAAGGCGTATTTCAGATCCTTAATTCATACGTATTAGAGAACAGTACAATGGAGTATGAGTAAAGCAAATCCCAATTTTGCAACATAAATTTGAGCAATGAGGAAAATAAAATTATTAAAATTTAATCATCCAAATTTTGAGACAAATAAATAATTAAACCTTTACTGTACATGTAAATTGTCATGCATGTCACAAAACAATGTCAACAACGTGCAACACTAAGATAAAATGCATTTGAAATTTAGCATTAAAACGAGGGCAATCTTGGCTCTAGTCCAAATGCTAACTATAACACAAAAAGTTTATTGTACCCTAAGTGTACGCTCTTATCCAATAGCAACGCACCTTTTCTAGGTCGCATTTTCCTCCAACAATTGTTCTTGACATCGTAACACCATAAAGGAGTTTCACTGCCCGCTGAAAATCCCACTTCACCGCCAAATACGTATATGTTATCCTTGTACGCCACTGCCGAGTGCTCTTGAAGACAGGGTAGTTTGTCGCCATCCGGTTTGAGCTGTTGCCACTTGCCAGTCACTGTGAAATATGAAGAGACACTCTTAATTCTTAAGGAGTTAATCGAAAAGGAAATGAACACATTTTGAGTCGCTTGTAAAAATTAAACTGAATAACCAATTGAACCAAGTAAAATATCACGATTATAATTTTTATAGAAATATTATTTTTTTTCTATCAATGTTTACAAATAACTAATATTAAGAATTTACAGAAAAAATGTAATAAAAGGAGTAAAAACAATACAATTTATTTTATATGTATATTATGTAAAGACTGTTTAAAAGAATATATGTATATACATATAAGAATATATTATGAATGTACTACACAATATTATCAAGCGCATAAGTATGCAGTATAATACGAATGAAGTACATCACGAAGCCGTTCATATCACTGATCAACAAATGTAATTTATTTTTTTCTAGTTCCTAGTTGCAAATGGGTGAACTTGATTTATTCAGGCTGAAAAAATGTCACAAGAATATTATTCAGCTATTGATAATCAATAATATAATAATCATAATAAATCATAGATATTGTTTACTAAGAAGATTTATAAATAAAAGGACTAGCAATGCCACAATCCACCCATCCCAAATGATCCAGCCTGTATGGTATTATTGTATTTTGCAGCAGCACCTCCGCAAAAATATTTAAAAATAACCGAAAAATCAAGTTCGCAAAATAGTTTCTTCTGATGAAGCTTACATATGTGTATGTTTACAGTCTAAAAAGCTCTAAATCTTTCATACTTATTTCAAACTATACTGCTGGATATTAAACTGACAAAGGAACAAAAGCTATACAGACATTACGAAGTTCACAAAGGAACAAAGGCGAAAGGTCAAAGGTAAAATTTGTTTCGCAATAAAGGACGAATTAACGTCCGTCTTTGTGAATTTGTAATTGATGTAATTAATTCCAGATTGATATCTTTATATCTGCAGTTGCGGTACAATATAGAACTTTAATTTAAACGGGAATAGCAAAGTCAGTATACAACCATATTTCCTTCTTCATGCTACTGAATACTAAACAAAATTTGCAAAGTGGTAAAACACATACATTTATACACAATTATTTAAATACAGTGACCTATATTTTAAATTATACCTACCGGTGTTGTATGCAGCATCATATCGATCTAATACTTTAAGTTGGTAGGTACATACCTATGTGTTAAAAGCTATAAACGATAGGTTAATTTTCACTTTGTAAAAGATATTCCAGAACCTCATTATCAAATAATCGCACTCATATGTGTTCTATTGCCTTACTCCTCATTGCAGAACTGGTACAGTTCTGGAACTGTACCAGTTCTGCAATGAGGAAACCCTTACCATAGCGTAGCTGACAAGCGCATAAACAATTATTGTAAATGCAGATAATTTTTTTTGAATGGTCTTAGAGTACTTTTCAGTGTTTAACGTGGAGTAGTAACTCAAAGCATCCTATTCCTGTACCAATTTCAGATCTTGTATACTATTCTATACATAGGATTCAAAACCCAAATATGTAAAATCGAATTGCTAAAGATCTACATAATAATTTGAACCTAGTTATAAAATATGAGAATATACAACGTGTCCAGAAATGTTTGCAACAAATGGAAATGATTTGTTTTTCAGAAAAATGTACTCTATAAAAGTTTGTGCTTTACTTAAAACTCATTTACCTGTTAAGACAAATAAAACCCCCTGTAAACAACAAAAATACTAAAAGTATTTTACTACTAAAGTCCCTGACGACGTTTTGCAGCAAATTGGGATTATTGTTTAATTTCATTATCGCTTACCGAATTCTGTTCTGCAAATCTTCTTGGATATTAAACGGTATCTCTGAATATACCGTACGTTTCAGCCAACCCCGACAAAAATAATCCAAAGAATTTTGATTGGGCGACCGAGGTGGCCATGGAAATGTAGACTACCTTCCAATCCACTTTTCTAGAAATTCTCGGTTTAAATACTGCACCACTGGACGACAACTATGCGCAGGTGCACCATCGTTCATAAACCACAAAGAATATCTTATTCGTAAAGGTAGGTTGTCAAATTCATTTTCTAATTCAGGCAAAAATGCTAAATACCTTTCAGTATTTAGACTCTCCTGAAAGAAATACGGCCCAACCACTTTTCTATCCAAAATGCCGTTTCTTTTGTGAATATTGGTTTTTACACTCCATTGTGAAATGTAGACTCTTGGACCACCAACGACAGCTTTGCTAACAAACTACACCATGTATACATGCATATTAATATAAATCGCGCAATTAATCCCTGCAGCATATAATGAATGTACATATATTTTAACAATAGCATGTTGCACAGCTATTGTAACTGTATATATGCATATGCGTGTCCCGCTGTTGTATCATGTTCCTCGACCTAACAAGTAACGTAAAAGTAGTTTACAGTTGTTTCCACAACTTTTATTACAGATATATTTCAAAATACTAACCCTGTTGACCTATTTAAATTTATCTTGAATTGATCCACAAATAATTTCGATTTAATTTGTGTTTTCCCTACCTCTCCTCCCCTTCCCACTCTTAACCCGATAATACCCTTTCTTATTCTTGACAAATCACACAAGATTTACAACTTTTACTACATTTGCTGTTGTTCTCCATTATTGTTTAAGAAAAGTCCAATTATGTTAATAAATAGTGAGGAAACGGATGCAGAATGGAAATCCACAAACTTATATTTTACAATTTATACTCAACGTGTAAATTAACAATGCAAGATAAACCTAGATAGTACACATATATACCCCCCTTCTTCAGCTTGACAATTTCGTTAAAGGTTTTTTTAACTTCCTGTTCTTATTTGTGTAAATTATTATATTCATGGCGTTTTTCTTGTTGTCTTTTATTATACAGCGTTTTTCTTAATTAAACGATCTACGATCAAGGAATTTTTCACTGGATTTATCAACTTACTCATCAAAGATAAATTCAAGGTAAAACAATCTGACAATGGAACGTGATTCTCTAACGAATAAATTAGTAACACAGCAACGTAATAATGTTCGAATATGCTAACAAAACAAATGATGATTGCGGTAGTAAACTACAGGAAGTAAAGTCCGTAAAAATACAGAGAGTTGTTCTCACAAGTAGTGTTTCAAAATTAAGCGTAGCACATACAATAATTAATAAAAATAATATAATAATGTGATTCAATTACTATAATAAAAAATATGTAATTGGCGCTTCCAAAATAAACCCTCTTTGAATTTTACAGTTTTTTTTTAATTTTATGTCAGTTTATATTAAATTATTTTTAGATGTCTATTGCTAATTGCACGATACTCATCATACTCACAATCGTGTTCCGTCTTTTAATAATTTAAATTTCATTCAATTATCATCAAAAAAGAAAGCTGATTTAGTCCTTTATACAAAGTAGTCGTAATTTTGCGAATATTTAACATGTAGAAACAATGAATCTTATCTAACATATTTCGTTTGATTCTGTATGTATATAAATGTAGTTTCTTGTAGTTATTATATATATATAAACACATAAACTACATAAACTTTCTTAACTAATTCAAAATTTATAAGATACATTTCCTTAATATTTATATCATTTTCAATTACTCAAGACAAGAGTTACTCATTACAAAGTAATTTCACCGACTTGTTATTCTACTACTTATAAACAGTAATGTAGCTTCCCCATATGGTTATACAATTCTCGAAATTAGAATAATTTAAATTAAATTAAGCGTAAAACGAACCATAATATATTTTTTATTAGCATTTTAATTTTTGTTTACTATTTTCTCTTCACTTTCTCTTTTTTTTCTTTAAGGTGCATTGTTTTATAATAAAATTTCAGTTTAAAAAATTCAATCGTTCACATAGTTATTACTGTACGTATGTAAGTCTTCTGTTTTATTTTTTCTTGTATCTCTAAGCTAGTGTGAAATTATGATTAAAATAACATGTTATAGTAGTTAAATACATCATAATTTTGTGAATTGTTTATTCTGAACAGACATGTGTTACGATTGACTGATGTATGTCAAAGGATACAGAGATGACCATATACGAGGGTAGTCTGAAATGTTTCCAACCTTAACGTGAAGATGGCAGCCCTCGTCAATAAAAACTAGGGAATGTGGTTACGCATAGTTTGACAGGTACCAACTAAAATTTTAGCCATTTTGGATGCGCAGTTTTTGCTTGAGAATCGTTCTAGTGTGTCAATGTGAGTGTTTTTGTGAAAATGGAAAAAAACGACTATCGAGCGGTCATTAAATATTTGGGTTTAAAATGCAATACGTTTACGCAAATCAAAGATGAGTTGGACGCTGTGTACGGGAACTTTACACCATCATTTATCACCGTGAAATTTTGGGCAGCTGAATTTATACGAAGCCGTACTAGCTTGGGAGACGATGAACGTTTGGGACGGCCAAAAACTGCTACCACTGACGATAACATCACCAGAGTTCCCCAAATAGTGGTGAAATTAAAGTGAGAGATATAGCAGAGGCTATGAATATGTCCAAAGTACTTGTTTGTCACATATTGAATCAATATTTAGACATGAGAAAGCTGTCCGCACGTTGGGTGCCGTATTTGCTCATGTTTAGACCAAAAAACGTGTTCGATTGAATATTTCCAACGCTCTGTTGACGCAATTTAGGCGCAGTAAATCAGAGTTTTGATGCCGATTAATTACTGTAGATGAAACATGAATACACCATTGTACGGCTGTATTTTAAATGATATCGAAGGCTTCCACGGCCCGAGTCTCTGTAATGAGGGTTTCCGGGTGTTGACCGTGTCATGGTAGTAAAATATATACAGTACAAAATAAAAATAAAATGCACAAGATATACAATGAACTCGACGTTTCGCCACTAATGCAAGCGGCTTCTTCAGGAGCAAAGAGGTTAACTGGGTGGGTACCAGAAGGTCACGGCAACTCGAGGTGTAAACCACGCTAGAGGCGAAAACCTTCTGGTAGGTGAGGGGCGTCAGAAGGTTTTTGCCTCTAGCGTGGTTTACACGTCAAGTTACCGTGACCTGCTGGTACCCACCCAGTTAACCTCTTTGCTCCTAAAGAAGCCGCTTACATTAGTGGCGAAACGTCGAGTTTATTGTATATCTTGTGCATTTTATTTTTATTTTGTACTATATATACGTATTTTACTACCATGACACGGTCAACACCCGGAAACCCTCATTATACGCCTGTATTTTTACATTTACTACTACATATTTCTATTTTTGTAATTCGATATTATATTTATTAACTTGTTCCACAATGTTTGTGTAATATACTCTATACTACAGATTAATTTCATCTACTGAAATATTATTATCTACTTAAAATTTTGGGCCTAAACTGATAATTAATTTTACATTGTCCGGAATTACTTTATCTGTTAGATTTATTATCCAATCTT
>SMLS01045782.1:0-14188 GCA_004785975.1 Popillia japonica | reverse complement strand
TTCATCGCGTGCTATATTATTTTTCGTTACATCCAGTATGGAACCAGTGGATAGGAATTTTTTGACCAATGCTCGTGCATCTCTATTTGAGATGTAAATATCCGGGAACTTTTGATTAAATTCTTCGACAACTCGACGGATCGCATTATTACCTTTGCCATAGCATTGAATTAGGTAAATTCGTTGGTCTTTTGACAACATTTTCAACTATTATGGTTGATTTTTCTAACTGACAGTTAATTAGATAAATAAATATCGATAATTACCACGCCAACGCAACTTAATTTCTGGGACTTAAAAAAATTTTCAAATAAAACGACCAATTTTTCGACTTTTATCTTAAACTAAAAAAATTTTTGAAAAGGTTAAAACTGACTTGGCCGTTTCGAGACATGCAAAAACTTTTATCAAGAATACAATGATTATCTCCTTTGTACTAATGCATTGCATCCAAATACAATGTGGTAGGCTGTTTCCACCTCCTCATTGCATGATCTGCAGATAGGTTCATCTTTAAACATTCCAATTCTATGCAGATATTCCTTTAGACAGCCGTGTCCTGTTAACAGGCTCGTCACTGTTCTAAGTTGTACTCGGTTAAGATCCAGCACATCCGCTACTAACTGCTGGGATGGCTGCCTCATCATCCGTTTGCTGTGTAACTGCCTTTCAATGTTGTTCCAATGTACCTGGTGTGCTTTTGTAATCCACTCAGTTACTGCACCACCTATTGCAGTCTTAACTATCGCCAGACCCGGTCCTGATCCAGTAAATTGAGTTGCAGAGCCTCTTCTTGCGAGCTTGTTTAGGACTTCATTGCCTGGTATGCCCTTATGCCCCGGCACCCACACCAAAGTGACTTTGTTGTGTTTTGCCAGAGTTTTTAGGTTTTCCAGGCAATCCCAAGCTAGCTTTGAGGTTATCTGATAGGCTACTAGAGTTTTTAGGGCCGCCTGACTATCCGATAGGATATGTATCAGCTGACCCTTTGATTGTTTATCCAATGCCCTTCGGGCACATATATCTCCATTGCTGATATTTCCGTTTGTTGCACGGTGGTATATTGCCCTAATATCATGTATTCTTCATGATTTAGGGTTTTTCCATAATATATACCAGCCCCTGAACCTGTCGTTCTCTTTGACCCGTCTGCCAAATCTGGGTTCGGATTCCAGGTTTATGCTTTTCACTTCACTCGTCCCAATCTAGGATAACCTTGAATGGTTTATCAAAGGAGAGTTTGGGATTCATTGTATCACAGCCCATTTCAAAAATAGGGTTTGTTATCTTAGTGGATATTCTGGCATCCTCCGAAGTATTCTGGGTTCTCCAGTTTCCACCGCATTTCAGTCTATGTGCCCCTATTCTTTCCTCCCCCCTTATGTAAATGTCCAAGGGGAGCAGGTTTAGCATGGTCTCCATAGCAGCTGTTGGGGTGCTTTTTGCAGCACCAGTGATACACAGGCAAGCTAACTTCTGAACCTTTGCGAGTTTTACAATGGCTTGCTTCTGTGTAGGTAACTTTAGTCCACAAGTGTGGTAGTGTCACAACGGAACGTGTATGTGTGGATATCTTTGTTTATATGTATGTGTGTGTGTGTTGCACCCACTGGTACAGACTGTACGAAATTTCATGAACAAAAATTCGTGGAAAACCACCACGTCACTTTCTTGGACTGGACCTGATCTTCTTGATTAGAGTGTGATTAATGTTTTACATAAAACCGAACATTGTCAAATTACTTGCAGAAATCCAAAGAAAACAATAACATATTGTTTACAAATTCGATAAACTGTCAGAAGAACACAATTCGAAACATCAACTTCTGAACGCCTTTGGATATATAGGAAACACGCGATTTTTGGGCTTCCCACTACTAGACAGTAACAAATTTTCTCAGTTGTGAGAATATATATAGGTTGCATGTAGGAATACTTCTCATTGTGGTCGAAAAATCGAAAAAAGTGGTAGTATTCGAAATCCTAGCTGACATTTATATATTTTGGTCAAAAAAACAATCCTTCGTCCAAATCTGACACTTTTATCGTATTCAGCATGAGCAATTACATGTATATGTATATCCAAAATTTGAACGAAATCAAACGCCTTTCAAAAGTTGTCAAAAATCCACATTTTTCCATATCTACCCTTACGTTCTTTTTGAAAAATCTCAACCTCTCCGATTTCGATAAAATTTTGAATACACATGTAATTGACCATGCTAAATACGACAAAAATGTCAGATTTGGGCTAGAGGACTTCGTTCGGCCAAAAAATATATGTAGGAGCTAAGCGAATTCACAGCAATCTCTTTCGGTTTTTCTAAATTTTCGGACAGAAGGAGAAATATTTCTAAATGTAAACTAGAGATAAAAGACTAATTCACTTTCACCCACAAAACAGCAAACACTTTTATAATTGCCAACGCATTTCAATTCTACCCGAGAATCTGGTCCATTCCAAGAACGTATAACGTAGCGGTTCTCAACTTTTTATTTTTATGATTATTTTTAACTTTGCTTCACGTTCTAATAATAAAAAAATATGAAAAAATTAAAACAATACTAATACTATGCCATAAAAAAATCTTTTATGACAAGCTTCGTACACATTACCATATTTATGGTAATTCCCCTAATGGTGGCAATTTACCATAAAAACTAATGTGCTATTAATTATCATTTAAAATACTGTTGCCCGTGGCTACACATTTAGCAGAGATATCTGCTCTAAAAACCGATATATATTTTGCCGTAAACGAACAAGCACTCTGACATCTCTATTTCGTCTTCGCTAACTGTTTAACTGAATGAGTAACTTTAACATCTTAACTAATTTTTATTTAGATCTTAAAATCCATGTTTCTAACCCTAATTGTATAGCAGAATTAACTTTAAAACCCCAAATAACAACTTAAACACAAATTCTCGTTCATTAAAAACTGTTTCTCTTTCCCAGCACCCTGGGGGTCCGGAATTAGTTACCGAATGGGGTGGAAAGGATTCAACAAAGGCGTTCGACAATGCAGGGCATTCAAGTGATGCCAGAAACATGCTCAAGCCGTATAAAATTGGAGAGCTCGCCATGGTAAGCTGATAACGTTTATATTTTCGAGAGTAGATTGAAGTATTCTAACGACATCGGACAAAGTCGTTCAAGAGATTGTCGCTAAATGAAGTTGCAAATTATCTGTAACATTGTACGCCATCCTCCAGATTAGATACATATACATATACGAGAACACGTAGTTAGTTTACTACTAATAGCATAGTTTTATGAGATGCTCTAAAGGTCTTTGTTTTGACGATTTTTAACGATAATATGAATCTTTAGTGCGGATTTATGAGAACTTGAGATTAAATTGCTGTAATTGATATATCAATGTTTTGACAGGATAAAAAAACTTCGGATTAGCTTAATCAGCAAAAATACGCAATCAACAGACGAAATATTATTTAGGCATTACTTTTAATGTCGAAATTTAATCCATTTATGATGGATATATATCTTTTTCTACGTGATACAGGAAGTATAACATTTATGCCATATTATCTATATTACATTCTGTAATAAAACGAAATATTTATTATCCTTTTTAAAATATAAAATTAAATGTTATTATCTAAAGTATTCTAAAGTCTAGATTTGTTTATAGATTTGAAATTAACTGTGACATCTAGCGGTATCCGCAGTTACTGACATGTTGGTACTACTTCTGACTTATCCCACTAGAGGGAATACGATTAGAATTAAATCTACCAAACGAATTATTATTCAAAATAAGTGAAAATAAGTTATAAGTAAGCGGTTTAACCGTTGAGTAGAAAGTTTGGCCAATGCTGTGACCGGTCAGCTAATAATTGATAACAGCGGTCACGTTTGAAATATGTCCGTTACGGTCAGAAAGCGTCAGTCACCGAATCGATAATAAACGTCAAATCATAAAACGAAACTACCGCTTCAAAAATTCTTTGTTAACTGATATTTTGCATATGAATATGAAAAAACAAAGCAAATCCAAAGTAAAATTATATTATGGTTATAGCGATGATAGTTTATGTTTGATGTTAGCCTTTCCTCAATCGTCACACAAAAACGACTCGACTCAGTAACCTTTTTTTAAACTTTGGTATATAGTTAGGTTGTTCCCTTGACACAGCCCAAATACTCGTCAAAAACTTTTTAAACCCACTGTAAGTCCGTTAATTTTCCATATTAGATGCTGAAAATAAAATTCTATGATATTACACTTTTTATTTTCCTTCTTACGGTAATAATTTTGATGTTACCGATAGTAAAACTAACTTAACATAGACATCATAAGGTCAAGGTTTTAAAATATACGAGCCGCCTCCATTACATGAGGTAGATTGCAATGTCAACAGAATAATCAAAATCGATACGAACGCATCGGCGATACAATGTTATCTACGTAAAATTTATCTACATCTATTGTCAAAGCATCACGTATTCTTTATCGGAAATGTCAGCGCATATTTGAATTCTAGTTCGAAATCGACTTACATAAGTCTATATAATTGCCATTGTTTGTACTTATATGGAATGCAATGAATTATAATTTTAACGAGAAAACCGATACTTACCGCAAAAGATAAATATTGTTTCTACGGTTACAATTAACGTGAAGGGATTGTTTTATTTCTAGGAGGATCGAGCTGTAAAGCAAACCAAGAATGCGAAATCTCCCAATGCTCAAGTTAGAAGGTACTAGAAATTATATCCTTACTTAAAATTATCTTTTTAATTGCATGTTGTATTTTCTCTACAGAAGTATTGCGTCGATCGTAACTTGCGGACTTTGCGGGTGAGGAAGGATGATCTTTTAGCGATAAATTTTACGAAAATGTACATATTATTATTGTAAATTTTGTATATTGTATATTATAAGCCTACAAGTATCTTGTATGTATGTTATAAGCACGTGAGATTTTTGTAGTAGTACTAAGAGTCTCTTTATTACATATTTATAAACTGTTTACATTATCTTTTTTTCTCCTATAATAAAGCTCTACTTTTCGCTTGGTTCCATACGTGTTTGCCTAATCAACTTTACAATCTTTACGATATTAAAAAGTTCTGGGCTAGTTATAAAAATCTATTAACTATCCCCAACGCACGTTATGCAACTATAAATGTAGGAACAAAGCAATGGAACACCTTACACACACCAAAATATGCAGATGCTTAAAAACCCTTCATTGATATACGAAGTACGTTCGTATATTTGCAATTACATATTATAAAGATGTTTGAATTAAATTGGACCGCAAAAATTTATTTAATAACATGTGTTCATAAATGTTTGAGATCAACATCAAATTAAAAGCGCAAAATTATAGATTTAAGTTGGCTGTAAAATTAGTTCTCCTATCGGTATACCATCATTATACATAGGTTGTCAAATTATGTGACGTTCTTGACTATTTTCACTTAAAATTTATATTGCTTTTTGTTCGTCGTTGCTTTTCATGTTGTTGTTTTGGATATCTTAAATACCTGTTCTTTTGAGAGCTATTGAAGGTATTTTAATCCAATAAAGATACCAGTACCAATCTATATATTTAGTTGCCTATAGTTCTCGTATGGTTCTCGTCTCAAACATTTATGAACACATTGTCTAGCATGGGCGGTGCAGAAAATTGAAAAAAATTAGGTAAAATTGTATCATTTGCTTTGTGAGTTACCATAAACCTATAATTAACGCAATACTAGCTCACAAAATAGTGTAATTATTATAAACAATTTGAAATTCACAACCATTATATACCAAAGTGAATAATTTACAGAAACCTGTCAAAAAGGATAATATTGTAGTTTGATACTTCAAATATAGGGGGTAATCAGAACGTGTTAATGAAATTTTAAATTTTTGATGTTTTTAATAGTTTATTATTATTACTCATTTTATTTATTTATTTTTTATAGCTATAATAGAAGTACTTATAATTATTAGATAAAGAGCCAAGTTATTCATATTTGTTTCTAATATCATGTCTGAAAATAATTACGAATCATCACTCTGCCCAGGATCAAATGGCTTAAACTTTATGTCAAACATGTCAAAGTTGTTCAAATTCACTTCAAACTTCTCGAGTAAATAATAAATTTGGTAGACATAAATAACGTCACATCAAATTTTATTTTGAGATTAAAAATACTAATAATAGGTGTATTCGTTTATCTGTTTGGTTAGTTCACTTTGGTTAAAGTGAACAAACCAAAAATCTGAAGTCACCGAAGCAGCAACATAAAAAAAACGTACAAGTGAGCAATATTCAAACCGTTTACGTCAAAATAATTATAGTGTGATTAGTAGAGGAGTAAAGGAAGATGAGTTTAATTAGTTGAGTTTGGTTATTTAAAGAAACACAATCAGATCAGTTTCTTAAGAAACTGAACTAACCTAAAGTGACCAAACAGATAAACGAATACGCCTAATATATGTTGTTGCAACAAATTTTGTCATCAAAAGCGGTCAAATTTCTGCTGTGCGCATGCGTAAGCATTGCTGCCAGCACAATATTTGTTCGCTACTCTTTCTCCAAAAGAATCGTAACTTAACCTCAATAATAAATTAAACGGCGAAAGCAAAATATGTTGGCTGCCCTGCATTATATTTTTAAATTTCTGCTGTCAATCTGAAACTTTGCAATTACGATGTAACTGGATGTAACTTTTATGTTTAAAGTTATGGAATAAAATAAAGGTAAATTTGACGTGTCTCTCGTAAAATGATTCAAAGTTTCCAAGAAGTTTGGCGATTTCATATATTTTTCATTAAGTAGTTAGTTACTTGAGATAAATATGTATAAGTTTTTGTCGTTTTTCGTAAAATTATACAAAAATTCGAAAAATGACTATAAGTACGCTTTACCATTTTGTCGGTAAAATATTCAAAAGTTTCTGGAAAGAATTGGTAAGTTGACTTCTTTTTCCGTAATATCTTTTCTTCCACCGAATATATTTTTTGTAACATGTTTCAAATTTTGGAATTTTTCGATGTATTTCATTCAAAGTTATACTCAGTTATACTTGAGGGAGACCTCCACTCCCGCCAACAACTCTCGCAAATAAAAGTTCCCTATTTAAAATTTTCCAGCAGCACATGAAGTAAACATTTAATAGTTTGGACGCCGCAAAGTTCAGAGTGCATGTCCTTCTGAATAAGTTATAAAAAATATAATTTGAAGACGATTTATTTTAATTTCATAAATAATTACAAGTCGACCACTACAAATTTATCGATACGTGCCCTCTATATTTAAATAGCGCTATTAGCTTTAGACCATTATATCAAGAATTCTTTTTTATAAATTCAGTTCCCCTTTAATCGAGCTATGATATTTCTAATACAGATGTCGTTGGCGTTATTTTGGAATTATTTGGAATTTTTATTCAGCTTCTATCGTATACTATTACATTTTTTAAACTTTTATGAGATTTGGCCTCTAGCATATTTATTTATTTTTATGCTTTGTTTAATTTAATTTTTTGTGTTAAATAAACACTACTATGACGCCATCAAATCAGAAAAGTGTTATGCTTATATATTATTTAAAGTTTGAAGAATAAAAACGAAAAAATATTTTTTAATTGATCATTTAAATCAATTTAACATCTTTAAACAATTTTGTTCTATTACAAATTTCAATCATAATTATCAAGATCAAGTGCTCGTAAATTTATTTGTAATTCAAATCACAATACGTAGTATTAAAAAAGTTAATATATAAAAGCTATAAAGTTGTTAATGTTAAAACATCCCACACTTTGCAATAGGTATTTCCAATTAAAAAAATATTTTTATATCAAGGTAGTTTCTGGTACTTAATTAACTTATTGCGATTGTTCGATGTATCGCTCTTTTTTATAATGGAATGTAAGAAACACTACCACATAGACCAAAATCGGCCCTGCTTTCTGTATTCACCGATTTAGTAACACAAGTAGATTAAAATAGTTATAATTTTATAAAAACCTAAAATTAATTCGTTACATCAACTGTCCGAGGGCATAATACTTGATAAAACAAACACAACAATCCTAGATTAAAATTTATTGGCCAAAGTAACTTACAACATTAAAAAAGAAATCTACTCTCAACTTTACAAATTCTAATTTCGTAACTTAAAACGTCCTGCAATAATAAGCGAAAGTGTGTAATATACTATAGTATAAAGTATAAATAAAACATTTTTTTACATAATAATAATAATACCAATGATAATTTGATATACAATATATTATCATATAGATACAATTAATATAAAATAATGAAGAAAGAACGCCGTTTGTTTATCGTATGATAAACAATGATGTTTGGGAATTTAGAAGTTGATTGTTAGGTGCATCTGTATAAATGAAAAATACCACTTGTTATTTTTTTTAAGTTTTCATAACGTCACAAAAATTCGCTTAAAAACTATAGATCACTATTTCAACAATATACAAGGCACATCATCAAAGAAATTTCACAAAAGATGATTTTTTTGTTGTCACTTGAGAAATTAATTCAATCAATGTGCTACCCAACTTTACACATACCCTCTCTAAATACTAGTAACCATACTTTTCCTGCAACAAAATATTATCAAAAATATCAGCATATTAAGTAGAAAAATTATCTAACTTACCTGTAAAGAAGACATGACACCATTAGCTAACGAACTCAATTTTCCTGCTACTTTAGTGACACCTTGTCGTACACTCTCTCTAACGTCCTCTAAATCGGGGGCGTGGAATGCATTTTGCGCCGCATCATCTGAAATATTGAAAACAAAGTCAACTAGAAGCAACTATCGGAAATAAATATAACGGTTTACCGCGTCCGTTTCCGAAAAATTCCGACGATGATATACTGGAAGACCCCTGGAATCGGTTCAAGTTCGCTTGAGTTTCATAATCGGCCGCTTTGTCGTTGAAAAATTGATCCGACGAAATAGCTTTAGCTTGTCCGAACTTCTTCTGTGCTAAATCGCTCGAACTCTCCTGCGGAATATCTCGACTTCTGGTAGGTCTCTCTACTACTTGAAAAATTTCAAAATTAAATTAAAGAATTAGCTTCGTTATCATACATAGAGGGCGCAAATGATCGCAGATTGAATATTAATTAATGAGGTACTTACCCGGCGGCTTCCCGTAGGATGATTTAATTACGTCAGATGGAACATCATCTATGATCACCCACTGGCTGTTCGCGTTCTTGTTTTCCGACAGAAGGGTATCCAAGCCTTTATTCGAACCAAATCCGCTGTGCGCGTTACGATTCATGCTGAAGCCCGAGGAGAACGAGTACTCATCGAAGAAAGCGTCGTTGTCGGAGATACGTAATTTTCCTAGCGAACTTAAGTTACTAGTTGTTTGCACGTTTTCTTGTTCTATTGTTTTCATGTCGCTTAGCGCTGAATGACTTATTCCCCTAAACGGATTTGTTTAGTTTAATATAATTAAAAATAATGCATCAACTTACGTTCTTGCATTTACTCCCATTCCAAGTCGTTCTAATTGCTCGGCCTTTTTCGGGTCGATCTTCTTCAGCTGCTCTTCCTTGTGTTGTTGCTGAATACTTAGATCTTTATAGGCTAAACGCATAGCCACTTCACGATCTTCCTTTTCCTTTTCGGATAAAGCCGCGGCTTTGGCAGTTTCCTCTTGAATGCGTAATTTAGTCTGTTCGGCCATTGTAGCTTGCTTCTCTATTTCAGCAAAGTTTGTTTTAACCCGTGTAGCTCCGAGTCCACCTTTTTTTCCCAACTAATACACAAACATAAGAGGCATGCATATAAAATAAAAATCATTGAACATACCCCTGGCTTTTTAGCTGCTCCTTTTCTTGCAGTTATTGTAGATTTGTGTTCCTCCATTCCACCAGATTGCATTAGGTTCACTGTTGGACCTTCTCCTAGCTGTGCATTCACGTCAACTGTTGGTTTTTCAGGCTAGTCAGAAAGAATACAATTCAATTTTTCTTAGTACTGTTGTATTTTGTTCGAGATTTTTCCCTAAACATCGACTAGATTGTTGCAGATATATCGCAATAATTTGATTAAAAAATACTCACTACCAATGTTACCGGTTCAACATCTGCGCTTGTAAACTGTTCGTGTTCAGTGAAGAAATCCTCTTCTTTTTCTTCTTTAGCTTCCTCCACATGTGGGTGTAAATGCAGCTGTATGATTGTACAAAACAGAAATAAACACCCACACTTTCACATTAAGTATTGTTAATAAAATCGACACAGAAACTGTTTCGTTTCATGTATCGATAAATCACCTCATACTTGACATGCATAGCAGACAATATTAATTTAAAGCAAAGAAAATAAGTTAGCTTAAAATGTAATAATTAAAAACAAAATAAAACCCAAAAAAGGTGAGGTATTATTACCCCTACCTTATTTGTATGTGAATCGAGAGTATATTGCATAAGATTCGACTAGAACAACAAACACAGTAAAATACTATGCTCTAGAATCTACTATTCGTGGTCACTCACCTCGTTACTAGTTTTACAAGCCTTTAGAGCTAGTTGATTTAATTTATCCCGATAAAGTTGGGCACCTCTCGAATTATATTTTTTTTGCGCATCTGTTGTATTACAATTATGTTGGTTGAAGAATTGCAACTGCAAAAATCCAGTTATGACAATGTAGATTAATATATCTGATGATACTAACAGCGT
This sequence comes from Popillia japonica, assembly GCA_004785975.1. Lineage (NCBI taxonomy): Eukaryota > Metazoa > Arthropoda > Insecta > Coleoptera > Scarabaeidae > Popillia > Popillia japonica. Next base: position 3,486 of record SMLS01045782.1, on the reverse strand, counting down.
TTGCATTCCCACCAAGTTGCATTTGCCTGAGTTGTATCCATGTCCAATTTGTGTCTAACTGTGTAGATCTTACAAATGTTAGATGAACCCCTAAACTCCGATGTACTGCCGAACAATCGATACAGATGAAAATTCCATATGTGACGCTGGCCCATGTAGGATTTTTAGCATTACAATCAAAGCATGTCTAAAAAAAAGTATTAATATATTACTAAAACAATTTAACTGTTATGAGCAGGTTCTTGAGGAGACTTTTTGCAAAAAACATAAGTATCTTTACATTTTCTATGATAACCTATTTACGTTTACACTTCATCTTTCCTATTTACACTTTAAATTACATCTGAGAAATACTAACTTTATTAGCTGGTAGGACTCTCAATCTATGGAAAACTTCTGCGATTTCGGATGGTGTAGGTCCTAATTCCATTTTTCTAATTGATTTTGACAATTTGGAAGCAGAAACTTTTGACACAACAAAAGACACGTTGTCATTTGATGTGACATTTAGCAGCTGTAGGTAAGAAAGTTCACAGCATTGGATAGAATGCTCGTAGCGATGTTCAGCTAAATTTTTTCCAGTCTAAAATTAAAATATATATTTTCTTGTAAATTTAATTACTGAAATGATTTTATTTATTTATGTGGGATTTATTTATAATTATAAAAATTTTCCCAAGTTTTTCCCTAAAAAACTAATTTTATTTATAGATAGGTATTTAAAATTTAAAAGAAAAGTTGTCAAATGAGGGAATACGCACAATTATTAATAATTAATGTGCGCTTTATCTTTAAAACCCGGTGGTATTTATTATACTTAAATTGATTAAAAATATTGAATTAAAATTATCGTTCCCACAATTTAGGATAACTGTCTGACAGATAAGTCACGTGATTGTTGTCATACGAAAACTCATCTATCAAATTGTAAACAAAACTCGGTATAATGTTTTGAAGGAAAATGATAATCGATCGAATATTGTATGTAATGTAACCCGGCACGTGCTAGTAATTAGTACCGTAGTTAATATTAAGGTGTAAATTACTTAAATATAGCGACAATGGATATTAGAAATCAAAAGTTAGAACAGCAAGTAAGTATATTTTGAATTGTATGAACGTTATTAGATAGATCTTCTGCTACAGCGTCAGTTAATGGAACAAAAAATGAAACAAAAACGACAAACTGCTGGTATGATACAGGCTTCAGATATCAGAAGCGCTTCTGCCAAGACTCGATCAGCTACTGCAAATAAAAGAGAATTACATGGTAGTTACAAACAGCAATAATATGTTAATTAGACATTTAACACGTTACAACACTATTGTATGTATTTTGTAGGCTATGATGGACCATTGCAATATACAATGAGTCAAGACAATAACAATCCAGATCAGGTGATTTCAATTCTATCCAAATCAGATCAATTAGAAGGTTTATAATTCCTACATAAATAGTGTTACATATATGTAAAATTTCCATTGTAGATTCGGGCGGTGAGGATATTAATCCAAACAACGATCTAATGGATATCGAAGATGAAGAGTCGACACCAGTGACAACTCCGGATAATGGAAGTGCTGCTGTGAATCCGATGTCGGAACATCCAACGTTTATTAACCAACCAAATAGTGTAAGTACTATTTTTAATGCGCTAACTAGGTGTAGCATCTAACAAATTAAATATATATTTAGGTGCAGGAAATAGAGGGAGATATTGAAGGAAATATAGAGAAATTTGTGTTGCAACCTGCAGCTCAGAAAGTGTTATATAAATGCCGAATTACTAGAGATAGAAAAGGAATGGATAGAGGATTGTATCCCACCTATTTCTTGCATCTAGAACGAGATTATGGGAAAAAAGTGTTTCTATTAGCTGGTCGTAAAAGGAAAAAAAGTGCCACAAGTAATTATTTAATATCGACTGATCCTACTGATCTGTCTAGAGGAGCTGAATCTTTCGTAGGTAAATATATATTTTCTAATGTGAAGTTTTTTATTTTATTTACCGTGTAATTTACAATAAAAAGTATTTCAATTTTATAATTATTTTTAATTAATAGGAAAACTACGATCCAACCTACTTGGAACCCAATTTACAGTATTCGATAATGGGAGATCACCGAGGAAGGGACCAATGGATGATGTACTCCCCCGACAAGAATTAGCAGCCGTTATATACGATACAAACGTGTTAGGATTCAAAGGTCCGCGGAAAATGACTGTCATCCTACCAGGTATGACTTTAGATCACCAGCGTGTCACCATATATCCTCAAGATGAAAGCGAGGGTCTCATTGAGAGTTTGAAGGTGAAAAATATGGATAACATTATAGAATTGCATAATAAAACGCCGGTTTGGAATGACGACACTCAATCGTACGTTCTAAATTTTCACGGCCGTGTTACACAAGCTTCTGTGAAAAATTTTCAAATCGTCCATGACAGCGATCCGGAATATATTGTGATGCAATTCGGTAGGGTAGCCGAAGATGTATTCACAATGGACTACCGTTACCCTATGTGCGCTTTACAGGCTTTCGCCATAGCGTTAAGCAGTTTTGATAGTAAGTTGGCGTGTGAATAATATTCACTAATTAAAATGTGCCTCAATATAATCAGTATAAAAGGGTTGAAAAGAAAGAAATTAAACATAACTTAAATATATATATACATACAGTTACCTTTGATTATGTGCAGTTTGTTCATAGTATACATTTTTGGAATCATATCTACAAACAATATCGCTAAAGTCGCTGAAGGATTCACCCACCACCAAAAATCCATTAAAATGATTTCTGTTATAAGAAAACTATAAAAAGAAACATATATAGCTTTTATTTTTTTTGCTTTCTTTTGGATTAATATCATCTAGTCTGTTTATTCGTAGTACAATCTCAGTTTAAGACCACGATTATTATTTTGTATAATTAGTTATATTATTTAGAAATAGGGAGAAAGGCGATTTTATTAAATTATCGCGAAACTTCGAGGATTCGTTGCTTTGTTAATAATTCTTAAACGTAATGCAGTAGCTATTTTTTGAAAGCTTTTGCTTATTTATTTTTTTATAATTTTTGCATCTAAATGTACCACAGGCCACATGGTTATTAAAATGATTTATGTGTTTTAACCCTGTAGGTATGTTTGAAATAAAGTTGTATGTTATGTTCTTCGGTTTTGGAGACAAAATTGATTCTGCAGTTTAATTATGAATATGACCATATAGAAGAGATGATATAGGAATCAGGGGTTAAAATACTAGAATTAATTATATCAACGATGTTGGAAGCGGTCACTTTTGTGTGTAAGATTTGCAATGATTGTGGATGTATTATGTATTGTAGATTAACTGAATTCTACTCATAACATCACAAATACTTTGCATGCTGTGAATCACCGGTGAAAATTGGGATATTTCTATCTTGAACTAACACGAGGGAAAGTGGAGCAAATTATTATTTGTAACATGGTTAGTGATTTGA
>SMLS01045781.1:0-16011 GCA_004785975.1 Popillia japonica | reverse complement strand
GCGTTCACGTGGTATACAGAAATTGTAACACCTTTTTATATAGTATGCTATTTTCTAGAAAAAGTTCCTGATTTTTCAGTTGCAATGCCTGAAATGGTACATAAGAATTAATTTTGTCCGTGCACTGATTATAGTAGGTACGATATCCTGATGATCTGAAAAAGTTTTAGTCTTATTAAGCTTTAATAAACATTATGTTGGTGTTTGAAGTGGATGGTCGATACCTAACCTGTGTACGCTATATTCTATTGCACGATTGTATTGGCAAAAATAGCTTGCTGCATCTTAGTTCAGCGGTACATTAAATTTCCTATCTAGCGGGTGATCTATCTAACTAATAACTACATCTAGTTATTTCCGCAGAATTCTTGCCGTAAAATTGTTTTACCATAAACAGTTTCTGCTCCATTTTTAAATCGACCGTTACCAACTCAGAACGCGCTTTATTGAGAAATATGTGAAGGAGTGAGCAATAGGACGTTGAAATCAACTGAAAAACGCATGCTAGTACGTTACAACAACTGTTTGTATATCACACTCACAGTCTGTATAGATAGAGTTGAATTTTTTGCCCGCCATCGTCGCTCGATAGAAAATCTAATGTATCGCTGAACTAAGATGCAGCAAGCTATTTTTGCCAATACAACTATACTGTAGAATATAGCGTACACAGGTTAGGTGTTAACCGCTCGCAGGCGTTCACATGGTATATATTGTGCCATCCTTTCATAAAAACAAATTCATATTTTTTATACACAATGAAGTTTATAAATACATACACACCGTGTATTTGAATCCTATACTTCAAACAAATTGACAAAATCATACTTACAGAACTTTATAAATCATCTGAGGAATAGGCACGTAAAATGTTCTCTCAAGTCCACTACAACTTTCGTTTCCTCAATTATGCATTTACTCTTTTTGTCTACATTATTATCTATATGTTTTCTTTGCTGTTTAAGCAAAAAGTTTTTCTGTATGTACCTATATAAATAATTTTTGTACACGTCATTGTGTTTCCTTTCTTATTTGGTTCATGATGAAAAACTGATCGTATAAATTAAATTGAACAATTTATAATTTGAGACAATTTAATTCTAAAATGATTACTGCACTACAAAATCAAAACAACCATTTCAAATACCTTGAATAAAAACAACTTGCTATGGCAACGCTATGAGGTTGTATTGTTAAATATGCAAACACTTTTATTCTTATCATGTTGTTAAAATAACAGACATTCTTCAAAGAAGACTGTCCGTTTTTTAAGTGGTAGCTGAAGCACTTCTTCATATGCATACTTTGTGCATAGTTATTATCGAAATACATTCCATTATAGCGTAGGTACTACAGAAAAGTAAATATTATTTCTGATGGAAAAGAAGGCATTCCTTCTTAGATAAATATGTTTACTTTCATCATTGATCAACAGAGAATGGATGACTGGATAGTTTTCTTTGTTATTGTATTCCGGACGGACAAAGAATCAATGAATTCTGTCAAATCATTTAATTGAAATTTCAACGGTGTGAAGCATTGCATAAGCGGAAAGAATGTTTCCTGTGAAACGTTTCATATTTTAGGGAATACTACGCGGTGTACAGCAAAAGCTTTTCATCACGGTTGTCATATTAACATAAACTAAGTTTATAACAATTTTCATAAAATCTGGGAAATTTTTACATGTTGTGTTTATAATAGACGTCATTGTTTGATTCTAGAGCAAATTATTTATAAATATGTTCTTGTGTGATATAGATATAATCATAGAGGACGTCAAACCTCACTAACTTAACGACAACCTGTAGCAGAGATGAATTATTTCATTTTTTGTAAAAAAAGTAACAGCTGGACACTATTACAATTACTTTTCAAAAAAAAAATATGTTTATAGATTTGAAATTTTAAATAATAATAATATCAAATTTATAGTTATTACAAAAATTGTGATGCTTGACATACAATAACTTAAAGGTTACAAAACAATACTGACGTTCAGAAAAATATCCCGAACTTGACTCGATCCAAAAAATATCGAGATCTGACTTTTCTCAAATAGCAACTAATATGATAGGTTAGTTCCATTATATAGTCTGTTCGCAATCACGAGCAGTATGTGTTTACTTTCCTATAACTAAATGAACAAACCTTCAAGCATTATAGTAGTTTGGTGGACGGCTGAGAATGATGAGCCATGCGTCGTCGAAACATGTGTCCCGAATTAACTAAAATTTGTGGTGTTTGGAGTTACCGGAATAAATTATCTGTGATAGTAATTTGGTAAAAAATAGATTTTGTCATGTTATGGAACTTTTCATCCAGATATATGGGCATATAAACAATGTTAATCTATTGCACATTGCCGGTAAATCTAAAATAACTTGTTTGCAGTGCTAATTTTATTTTATATTGTTTTATAAAAAACCGAACATACTGTAGGGCAGAATCAAATCAATGTAAATATCGTATTGTATATTGTACTTACACATAGTTGGAGAGTTATGGTATTTTAAATTGAATTTTACCAAAATAGATATTGTTTTATAGAACGTGTGACTTGGACTACGGAAAGATACATACCTATCGTTTGAAATTAAGTTTGCGAGTAAGCGGCTGTTAAAGATAACAAGTCGTGTGCGTGCGTCGCGATTGTATTTGCGCTTCTACATACCTCTTCTTTTTTTCGTCTTACCTTTGGCTCTCCACCTCTCTTTAGACTTCCACTATACAGTGTTGCTTTATACAATAATTTTTTTTTGTAATTTATTCAAGTAATTTCCCCTAAATAGATAATTTTGTGAACGTTGGATGGATTTTTATAATTAATGTTTAACTTTAAGGATGATTTCCAGCAAAAGTTTCAAACTTAGGAGTCTGCGGTTTGTTCCACTGAAAAATACATTCAACTTTCTATAAATGTCGATCAAAAAACAAAAATTGATTTTTCCGACCATAGGTACCTTTCCATAGTCCAGGTCACATATAAACTACCGTCACAAACTTTAGAAGCAGTAATAAATGCCTTCCTAAAATTAATGAAAATAAAAGTATGGCAAAACGAATCAACGAACAATCTCGAAATATGTCTTTCTTTGATATTCAAAATATTATAAAATACAGTCGAACCCTCGTATCCGCGGATTCAGTTATCCACTGTCCAGCGACTATAGAGTCATGTTGGAAGAATTTGTGGATTAGCGTTTTTAGCGAAGTTTTACCGACTATTGATGAAGAAGTAAAAAAACTCATTTACATAGCAAGGTAGTTAGTGAAGAAGGATATCTTGATTTGATGGGGGAGGAGGTGCATGAGTGTATTGAAAATCATAGAAAGGAATTATCAAATAAGAAATTGGAGGTACTTATAATTTCATCGACAGAAGAAGAGGAAGATGAAGAAACGGATACACGAGCATCTAAATGGCGAAGTATTTTGGCTTGCACACGATTTAGAGGAAATGATCGTACATTACGATCCATTAATGGAACGCAGTATTAACGTTATCAGATCAATAACTGAAGTATTGGACCTTCTTCAAACACTATTTAATGAATTGAAGAAAAAGAAACCGCAGCTTCCTATAAGAATGTTTTCCCAAAATCGATGAGCTGGACAGAATAGCGAAAGCCCAAGAATGCCCAAAATTTGCGCTAAATTACCGCTAAATTTATGGCAACACTTACATTGTTCAATCAAATGCATTTGTTGTATTTGTTAGAAAAAGTATATAACGCAGTTAAAGGCTACAGCTGTTGTATACTACGAAACACAGACAAATAATATTAACGATGTTTATCTACATAATCTATATTAGATATGTATGTAACATTTACTATGTGTATATTGTTATAAATTGTCTTACTATAACGTACTGTTTTATTTTATCGGTCCTTTCACGCGCTTCCTATTATAATTATTGCAATTTGCTTTGCGTTAGTAATCACATTTCGTATTATGTTGCGATATGTACACAAATATTAGATTAACATCTATGTATGTACATACACTACTGTTCATATTTTTGGGGACGACTAAGAAAACCCGAAAAAGCAAACAAAATTGAAATATTAACAGATTGTTATACCATAGACCAGTCTGCTATGAACATTAGCATAATAATAACACAACAAACTATTAATATCAATAAAATTTCTCAGGTTACGCAGCAGATAACACGTGGAATTCAAATTACTAATGAGTTTAACATTACACACAATTAATTGTGTTTTATATGGAAGGGCATACATTTCTACATACATGAACATAGTTTACACTATCTATCTTTCTATTATCTTCTATCTCATGAATTTTATATTCTACCGCAGTCTCCTCTAAAAAGTCACTTTTTTCCCTTTTACGGGTGTATCAATGTAAACTTGAAAATATTGTAGAATATTTCAAGGAAGAACTAATCTATGATTGGTAGAATACCTAATACGACAAATAAGGCAAATATTTTCTTTTATATAAAAACAAACTTAATAGGAGTTTCGTTTTGATAAACCATCCTAACAAACATGTGATGACGAAATGAATTATTTTTGGTTTTGTATAATATAGATACTCACTGTTCAGAAGTAAGTTAAATTACAAATAACTGTTCGTTTTTATTCTAATAAAAAAAACAATTTGTATTTTTTAATCGTCCCCAAACATATGAACGGTAGTGTATGTATGTACAACAGATGCATGTATGTAAGTATAGGCAGTATAGGTATACGTAATACGGTAATACTTACACTACTGCTTGTTACTCTAAGATTGTATAAAGTTGTTTAAGTTTGATTTCATGAACTGCACCTAATTTGAACTTTGTTTAAAACATTTTATAAAATTATTAAAGCGGGATGCTCGTTCGTTGTAATTCGGCTAAATATTTGCGCAACAAAGCTTACATTATCGAAGTAACATATCTGCTTGTGATACAATATATTGCATTAGGAAACGTAAGTGGATTGTGCGTAATTAAATATTTTTGATACATTACACAATCCTAAGTGAATACTGAGTGCTATGTTGCGAGTAATGCAGGGAACGTATTTATGAAAAAACAGTCGTGCCTCGTACAACGAATAATGAATGGCAGAGCAATTATCCTACATTCAAAAACAGTTAAAGCTCTCATAAGCGGAGACCCGTGGTTTCGAATCCAGTGTTTTCGTCCGGCTACAGATGTCCGCTTATGGGAGAGTTAGAATTTTTTTATTTGATGTACATTTTTAACATAACGATTAAAAAAACTGTAATTCCGTAAATGAAGTTATAGCTCTTATAGAAACATTACTTTATAAAATGTCCTGCGACCTTGGAGGCCAAAGAAACTCCATGTATGTACCTCCCGATCAATTTACCATTAGAAGTATAGAGAAGAAAAACCTGAATAGTTCTGTTACAGTAACATGGTGCTCCATTATCATCTGCTACATCTGTTGATACCACATTTTTCCTCGTTCACATTTAGTGGTAATTCATCAAGAATGTCAGATAACTGGTTATTTAAAACTTGCAGATATCTTTCTCTATTCATGTTATTTCGAAAAAACAATTCTATCTTTCTAGAAGCCCCACCATACATCAATTTTAAATGAATATTGGTCTCTGGTTTGGACATGGAAATTGGGATTAACATCGCTCCACCATCGACAATTTTGCGAACTTACTGTATAATTTCATTAGACGTAAACGTTGCTTCGTCAAAGAACAGTACTTGCCGTGTCATGAAATCTGTTATCTTTCAATTCTCCTTGAATACAAGCACAAAATTCGAACCTTCGTTGAACATCTCCTTTTAACACACTGATGTAACACTTGATATTTTTTGACAGTTATTAGATATTCTAAAGCACTCTATTGAGAATGTGTGTAAATCAAGCCCTTATTATAAACGAGACGTTACAATGTTTCGTACTACGGATCAATCTAACAATTACTGATGTGTTTATTGAAATATCCTTAATTCTTATCTACAAGTGGGCATAATTTTTTGCTACATAGTAACAATTTCAATTAATATTTTGCTCTCTACTACAGTTTGCACGTTTCTCACTCCAATTCATGATTTTAATTTTCCATTGTATTCCATCCAATGTTCTAAAAGTCTTATACTTAATTATGGATCTACAAGTCATGTAGAGTTTTTTATCAAAAATAATTTTTCCGTGAGACGTAAGATAAATTTTTTCTCCATTTGTATAAAACTTTTTGGACACATTGTATTAGAACAAATTTATATAGGTTGAAAAAATTTAAATCTTCACCTGTTGAAACTTGGCTTAACTCGTTTCTATTTTTTTTATATTGAAATACATATTAACATTGAATTCAAGTATTGAATTCAATTTAATTTATAAAACGTACGAATTAATTAATGCTGAAACAAACAGATTAAATGTTCTTAACAAAATGTTCTCAGAGTCGTCAGTACATATGTATAGTAGTATTTTGCATACGGAAAAGTAGTAGACTAGCGCAGTGAAGGGAACATTGAACCTTGCAATCTGTCATTTTGTACTTTATCTGTATTTTGGTACCTATTAGTTTTGAGATGGTAATTTGACTTCGCCGTGTTGATTTAGTTCATACTGTAATACTAGATTGACGTGACGGTAATATTCAACATTTGAACTGTGTATAAAACAAACATTTTCGCATACAGCATATTTCCCACTTAGAACTGGCAAAGTACGTTCCTCGTATTATTTTTGTGACGACAGAAGAAACATTAAGAACTATCTTATAAACCCTGTTAATCCTATTACATTATCTTAAGAAGGAAATACTTTTTGTGTTTTTGTGCCATCACGCTATTCTTCTTATTCTCATTGTGACCTTAAATTATCTATATAAAATTCCAGCCTTTCAGATTTGATTATGTTAAAGCTTAATAAATCGTATTCTTATAGCAAAAAGCTTCTCAAAGTGCGATATCGTAGAAGCAAATGAATAGGTTGCAAAAACCAAATGTTAAATTTAATAGTACAATATAAATCGTACAGCCCGTAGCAGGCTCATATAGCCTGAATCGTGATTAAGAACTAACAAGTCAAGTAGATCCTGACATATTGGCGCCGTCCAATTAGTACAGACCCCAACATAACAGAATTCGGCATTGAACGGCCTTCGGCATACCTATATAGCTAAGGTTATTGCTACCTGTGACGGACAGTAAATTTCCAGTTGCTCGCTTCAAGCTAGAATGTCTATAGCAGAATTGACTTTAAAAAGCATTTATAATTATTCCGTCTCAATTAATAATTTAACTGATATATCCAAAAAAATCTACTGTATGGTAAATTAAGTATGATTGTATTTTTGCAAGGCACTAAAACATGTCGACATTTTAGTAATAGTAATGAACTTCTGAAAATAAACTATGAAAGCACACGCTACAGTGATAATCTTAACTAACGTCGAACTTGGATAATAATTTAACCGGTTTGTTAAATTAAAGTTTATTGAATACTTATTATTTTCTAGTTTCATTATATACTTATTATTAATGATTATTATCCGCGTTATTTATAGGATTGGTACTTACAGATATTACTTATGGTTTATACAATTAATAAGAAAGAAATGATAGTTTACATTAAATTGTGTACATAGGTGTACATGTTTGATATAGTTAATGAAACTCTTATCTCGTTTTGGACTTCATTGGGTTGTAACTCTCGTACGTATTTTATTAAGAATGCTTACACAAACCCATTGCTCGGGAAGATAAATTAAAATAATGGTTATGCACTAAAAATAGTGTACACATTTTATAAAAATGCAGGTAAAGTTGCAGGTTAAGTATCGACAGTTGAGGTACTGAGAGGCTGTTTTGAAGTAAGTTAAGAAGAGATACAGATTACAATAAAAGTAGATGTGTTTTCTGGAAACTAAGAAAATAAACGCAGATCATAGTATTCTGACTCTACTACATTATCTATTCAAAGGACTGAAGTTTAATACAAAAACAAACAGAACAAGCAACCAAACTCCTTCACGTGGCATATGAAATCGCTATAACTCCTTTAATATGAAAGCACAAAATTTTCTTTTTGCAGCACAAAACGGCACAAAATAAGCACAAAAAGATAGCATGCACGAAATTTCGAAATGTCGAGGGGGCGGGGCTGGCGACATGCCATTTGCCGGATTTTGAAATCGCTATAACTCCTTTAATATGAAAGCACAAAATTTTCTTTTTGCAGCACAGAACGGCACAAAACGATCACAAAAAGATAGATAATTTGCCCAAATATTTAACGTAACTTTCATCAATAATGTGTGCTGCTGATGTCTTCTAACCATACAAACTGAAAAATTGAGGAAGAGTTATTTTCGTAAATTTTAAGTTTGAGTAAAAGTAAGTAGTGAACTTCGAAAAAAAAAACAAAAAAAGCAATATCTCGAAAATGGGTGACTTTTGGATAAGGCAAATTGGTCTATATATATTGCAAATGATCTCTACTAACACGCTGTGAAGTATTGACCGTTTGCTACGATTTTAGTTAAATGAGCAAATTTTTTGTGTTTTTAACGCCGATTACTATGGAGTTCTAGAACAAACAATTGAATAACGCATTCCAGAGAAATTTCAAAATTTATAATTTTTTAAAATGGGACCCCTGTATTATTTGTACATATTTTGATAAATACATCTTAATATTTTGAACAAAAAATATCCAGTACGTAACTATTCTTAACGTAAAAATAAACAAATGAGAAGCGTTCAAAGTTTAGAACATTATTAACATGTAATTCCAGGTAGGTGATGGAAAATCATAATAAAATATTACCCAAAGATGAAAATCGAGAGGTGTCAAGTCAGAAGAGCGTGCAGCCCAACGAATAGGCGCGTTGGTTCCCATCCATTTTTGATTAAATGTATTATGTATTTAACAAATTAGTAGTATTAGCGAAATTATGATCCGGTGCCCCGTAGCTACAGAAATAACTAAGATAGCAATAGTGCACCGATAACTTTGGACACGGTGTATACATCCTGCTATATGTATATAACAATATATGTATACATACGTATATATTACAAAAATACATTATTTGTTAAGAAGTCCGATTTATCAAAAGCATGGCAATAAGAGGTTGTCGACAGTGAAGAAATATTCGTAAACATTTATCTTACAACGATAAAATGGCAAAACGATAAATTTGAGCAGTTTTCATGAAAATGCTGGAATCGATACCAGCCATATATGTATAAGACCTTTATTTGCAACACCGATTGTTTGCCGATTGTTACCTATACTACGTACTAAACTACAGCAGCGAGTAACCGATATTGTGCAGACATATATGTATGTTTTGTCATCTCATGAAATTGTAAAATAGATGTATTCTATAAATCTTTGAAATACCGTACAACCTTTATTGTTGATGTATGGTATTTAAAAAGGTTGAACGCACAAATTCACTTGTATAGTCCTTGAGATTCATAGATTGCTAATTTTATTCTGAAGATTTAACGATATTAAGCATTTTGTTCATTATACAAAGTGGAATGGAATTTTATGAACAATTTGAAATGATGGAATACGTATAGATTACTAAGAAGTATTGAAGTACTGAATTCTTACTGAAACTAAACTTACTGGAACTAAACATTAGCTGCGAGAGAGAAGCATCAGTCGCTAGTCGAAATGCTATTTCCAGAAAAATTTATTGCATAAACATACAGATCAAAATCATTTTACTGCGAAAGGTCTCTGTAATATTGCGACGATGCAGCCTCTAGTTTAACAAAAATTTTGTTGTACCTTTGCTTTTTATATATAATTTTGTGGCGTTACTAAAAGTTTCATTATTAAAATAAGATAATATTCTATCGTTTTTGGATGGTATACTATAATTGTAGCATATTCTGCTACATAATTCTTTGTGCATTTGAATAGTAAAGAAGAAGAGCAAGTAAGAAACTATTCATTTAAATTACACAGCGAATATTGTGGATTATTTTAAGGAAAGTCTTATTTTACATACAGAAAGTATTTCACCCAACCGAAAGTACATATTTCATTTGATCATATAACATAAGGAATAAGGATCAAAAATGAAATCTGTATTAAACAGTGTCACGTTAAAAACTCACTTGCCGGAAGCTGATTCATACAAAAATGCGCAGGCAAATATTAAGACTATCGCTATAGAATTTTCTATTTTTGATTTAATAAAACCTGATTATTTCAGAGGTGTGTTTGAAGAATTACTTCAAAAAAATTTCACTTCAACATTATATACTTAAAATACTTTAGATTTTGGCAAAAGTATTTGCATATGGCAGTCTAAAGTTACTACTACGACTCTGATGATTGCTCGTTGAGGTTTTTCTACGGTTTTATGCATATAATAACAACAACAACGAATAAACAATTCCTTTAAGCAGCAATAGCTGGACAAACTGTTTAAGAAATGGTTGCAGCTGCACTCACCACAAAAAAAATCATTCCTACCTGGAAATAGATTCTTTTATTGCATACTTGTTTTACAACGTGATCTTTGGTTTCATCACATCTCGAACATATTTATTGAATTAAAATAATGGGGACATTGACATATAGAAATGTATATATCTCTGTAATGTATTTGTAGCTAATAATACAAACATTTGAAATTAATTTTGCTCATTATTAAGTTTTATTGGTTTTAATTTCAACAGTAGTTACAAATGTACGGAATAAATTTTTCACTATTTAGTATTTTCCAAAACAAACAACGCCTACCTATAAATTTGTCATAGTTTTACAAGTTGAAATTATCATGAGTTTTCATATTTTATATAGCTTTATTTCGTTTAAAATAATTAATAAAGCGCAGAAGAAAAGTACCAGTAATTTATACAAGAATAAGAAAAAATAAGGAAGTGCCGAAGAGATTATATTATTTCGATTCAACCTACGTTATCATCCTAGAAAAATACATACATACATACATATCTATCCGACTTTTAGTGTGCTGCAACTTTAAAACGTGATTTACATACATCACTGACATTAGTAGTTTAGTTCTTAATTATATATGGTCTACTACGTACACGCCTTATTGTTCAAAACAGTAATAAATTAATATCGTATGCAAGGTTAAATTTAATGTGTAACAAAACCTGTTGTTAAATTTATTTTTGATATAACAAATATTGTCTGCAAAAATGTTGACCTTCAAGAATATATTTAATTAAAAAACTTAAATCATTACCTCGAATAGGTATTCCTTTGAAATAAATTAATGAAGAACAATTCTCATTCCTTTATACATAACAGAACATTAACATTGTTCACTTAAACTTACTACTATTTCATAAAATTTGGTACTTTTGCTATACAGAGTGTTACTAATTGATTTATATCATATATACAGGGTGTTTGGTCATTCGCTTTCCTAATTTTAAGGTCATTAATTTCCCAACATGTAGAATGTATTGGCAAAAATTCGTGTTGAAAAAGTTTTCAAATAAGCGCGAAAAAAAATAAAGAAAATATCGGAAAATGTTTTTAAGGCGGTCTCTATACATACTGCAACTGTGTGCGTGTGTATCTTCTACGTAAATATACCCTCGACTGTATTAAGAACAAATGCTGATATTGTAAACAATCATACGAATTGGAAGACGCTAGGAGCAGCTATGTTTATATCGTAAAAATATGACGATATTTACAGCTGATTGTTCAGTGATATTCGTTGTATAGGTCGTGGTGGACCAGTGCACTGGCCTCCATGTTCGCCAGACTTAAATCCGGTTGATTTCTTTCTATGGAGATGTTTGAGGGACCGAGTCTATAGAACACAAGTCAACGATATTGACGAATTGCGTGAACGTATTATTATGGAAACAGACCACATATAAGTACGTCAACGTAATTTGTGTGAAAATGTACGTGAGTCACTTATCCGTCGTGCCGGACTATGTATTCAAGAGAATGGTGGTAATTTTGAACAATTATTATGATCGTGCCATCAGAAGAAAAACTGTCATTTACCAATTTTTTTTAGGATATTTAGCAAACACAGTGAGTTGATATTTTCTTTATTATTGATGATTGTGTGTACATAATGGACAACAATACACAATGGACCTTTAAACCATGCTTATGGATTATCGCACATCTGTTAGAGTGTAAATACAATGTTCTTATTTTATGAATGACCACTCTCATATTACAAAATGCCAACACAGACATTTTTATACAGGTCACTGGACTGTGTTTAAAATAACTAAACAGCAATTTCTTTTAATGTATTATTTTCAATCGGCATCCCAATGTGTAGGTACTATCTAACATAAAAACGTTGACTTTTTCAAAAAAATTAAACACTATTTTTTTTAAATTTTTTACGGATCTTACAATATTTGACGTACATATATCTACATACTGTTTAAATTAAAACAAGGAATGAACAAACACCCTGTATATAGGTAATATAAAAAGAAGGATCTGATTGGCAATATTTTTACGATGCAGCAATTTTTTATGAATAGTACCTACGACATAAAAATGATTGTTGTCTACATAGCAGTATATACAATGAACAGATTATTACAAAGCAAAATTAGGAAATTTATAAAGGTATACAGAGCTGTCTTATTCGCCTATGTTAAAATTAGTGTTTATGAAACGTATTGATTACTGTTCGGATATTTAATCTTCCATGCATGAAATGATCTAACCATGCCGCCAGAAACAGACACAATTACTAATAAAATGTGAATTCTCTATTAGATATGTATGTATATCACTATACCTTGTTTTTTATTAAGAAGACCAAATGATAAAATCCGCTTCACATTAGGCAAATTAAACTGACAGCTATTTTGGCGGTAAATTTAAATGATGTAAGAATCAAAAGTTATTTACACTTGGACATTTAAATTTCACATATACAAAACATTTATAAAAAAATAAGTGCACTAGTAACTATTTATGTATGTTACCTAAAGTCTTTGCAATTTGCAGTGTTATCTGTGTTTTCATTATTGTGGGATTACAACCAATTATTTTCTTGTACATGCATGTAACTACATAACTTGCTTTTCCTGTACCTACAGAGAAATGTTTACGCCCGAAAGTAACACGTTTTCTCGGAGGCAATTTTGATAATCCACTTGTACTAGGCTGTGGATTCATTTTTACCATAAAATAGTTTTCAAAAATTGATTTTCTTGTTTAATCGTAATAGAAACAAAAAGATAATAGAAAAATAATTAATGACATATTTACTCAATCAGCTGTGTTTACAATATGGCGTCGTTAAAATCTAGCAAATTTGGGCAGCGTAAACATGACCGGCAACAAACCAATCGTAAGCCTATATTTTGGCGGGCTATTTCGAATTAGGTCTACTTAATAGAAAACAAGGTATAGCATGCAGAAAGATATATTGAAACTATTGATTTTATTCGTAGTTAACATAAGTATGGCTTGCAAGTACTTTATAAAAGTAGATTATAAATAAAATTATGAGAAAGTTTGTAATGTGTTAAAGATTAACATAATTTTTTTCTGAATTTTCTATCCTCAATTTGTGCGTTAGCGAATATATAATATATGAGTGCCAATTTCATATTCACATTAGCTATTGACTAAATTAAGTATTCCCTCAAATTTAGATATAGACACATATAAATTGTATACTTACATATTTATTTATATCTATTACAAGGTTATTCTACATTAGTCTTGCCAGCCGCCCAGATCAAAACCATTCATACGTAAGAATAAATCTTTAGCGTTTACGTGCATGATTAAACAACATAGTTAAGTTAGGCGTGTTTTAACCTTCTACATCGGATGAAATTATGAAAGTTTCCGCATTTTATGAAGATGTATAACATGCGAATCACCGCCTCGAAGGTAATGTAACTAAAATGTGCTACTGCTGCAGGGAAACACTTGTTTCAATCTCATGATCTAAATCAACGTTCAGTAGTACAAGCTATTATTGATGATATGTTATAATGCGTGTCTGTATGAGACTTTCTATATAAGGCATCAACGAGTATTATTACTTACGTCTGGAGTAAGTAATCAAGTCAATTGTAGTAAATGTATACACCTGGTCTATGATAACTATATGTCGAGAATGGATTGAATTGTATATACAGTATTTCAAAATCCATTAACTTATTTTACGTATTCCTACGTATTGTAGGAATTTAAATGTAATTAAAACTGAACTAGGTCGTTGCTCTAGGTATCAATTTATAATTGAGGATTTTGTTTCTTATATTCACCACACAATCATTACACAGCAAAGAAAGAATTACAGTTTTTGCCCCAAACTATTTCTGCTTCAGTGTTCGCGTTTCTAGTTTAATGTAAGGTCCAATACAGAGACTAGAAGCGGAATGCTGTATACTGCAGAATACTACAGTTAGCCTATAATCAAACGTTTGTCAAAGGTTTCATATGTTTTCCTATTCGTAACTGTTCATTTTAAGCAAGCGAATTAATTTAGATCTGAGATTTACTAATGTATCACCGATAATTAAATAAAACAATCAGTAGTAAAATTAGATAGACGCTGCAAAATTTACATTATGTAGAGTATAGTAAACAAGCTGCATATGCACGATTTCTCACGACAAGATTTGGTTAAAAGAACCAACTAATACACATTCCATTTTAAATTTCTCCTTCCTCCGGTTACATCTGAATCACGTATCAACCTCTGTGTTTCAAATAGAATTACGCAGTTCTTCCGCTTGATTTGTATTGTCGAAAAAATTCGAAAACAACTTAGAAATGAATGCCAATGGTGTGTAGATTTTACACTATAATGCGCTCCCGCATCAGTGGATCGATTAGACCAAAACCTGGCTTCGGTCTCTTTCCTTAGCTGAAATAACAGAAAAATGCGTTTTCCGACGTTGGAAGAGCTCTGAAGCTTAGTGACCCTACTCATGCTCCCTAGGAGAAGATCGGTGAACAGAAACCAAGCAATTGGTGGCCGCTGGCAAGAATGCATTATTATAGGCTCGGCTCATATTAAAGGTCTACCATTACTTGTATCTCTTTTGTTGAGTTGTAGCTAACTCTGCATTACTTTCCAGACAACTTTGGTATCCAGTCTATTGTGTTATGCATTTATACCTGTTGCACTAATTACTTTAATTATTTTTTACTGCTGTTAAAACTTAAAATAAAAATTAATAGTGGACTGATATGTATATCTTTTAAATAACTAAAGGGTGAATTGAAAAAAATATTTTGATATACATATTTAACTTATAATTAGCAACATATTCTGATGTAGGAAATAATATACAATTGGAAACTAACGATAAAAAGTGTTTTGATCATTATTTCTACTACATTACCATAAACAAAGTAATCTATTACACTACCTGCAAGTAGCAAGGCGTTACAAATTCTACTTGGAAGTAGAATTAGTGAAATATATATGTAATTTCATTGTCTGTTGGTTATATAGAATTTAATAATAAAATAAACATGTAGTTCATACGTAACTTTCATAACAAAGGCGTCAGAAAAAATATATGTACGCATGTATGTATGTAAGTACATACCTATGTATGTAGGTGCGCATAATTATATAAGTAATGCAGTTGGCCCGTGATAAAGGAAACCTTAAATATCTGTGACAGGGACTGGCGCCAGTAAATATTTTAAACTTCTAATTTCTAGACTCCTGTATTACAATTTAATGGCCGACAAAATAGTAGAATTTATTTCTATTAAAGGTGCAATTTATGCATAATTTGTTAGCAGTTCCAGGTCTGACACCTCTTCAGTTCATTGTAACGATACGCCCGCCATATCTACAATTGTGTATGAATTAAAGCTAACGTTAATTTTACTACACACGTATAGGTAGATCTGCAGTATTATGCAGTTAAATTAAATTGCAAATATTATTTTATTTCGGAAAATGAAGTAATATACATTTTCTTACTCATAATAATGAACAAATATTCACTGGATTTCTTGGTGCCGAAGTAGAACTCTAGATCACTATCACCCACAGGACACCAAACACTTGGATAAA
>SMLS01045768.1:0-18442 GCA_004785975.1 Popillia japonica | reverse complement strand
TGCAAACTCTAGCTAAAATATAACCGTCCTATAGACGTTTAGTGCATTGTAGCATCCGCTCGAAACAACCAGGAGTGGTTGTGAATAATGATGGGACTTTGAAGATCTTCTCAATTTAAGAGGATATTGTACGTACATACCAGTGATTTTAAATATCCACATTCATAAAAATCCAGAGGATTGTAGTGAGATGACTTCCGAGGCCATGATCGTGGAATAAGTTAACTCTCGTACGATTACTGCAAAATATAGAACGCCTTCTAATTATGACAAGTACATTTTCTAAAAGAACAGGAAGCTCATTTTCTAGAAAATGAAGATACATATGTATTGGCGGCCAATGGTGGCGGAAGGACAAGGAATCGTATTAAATAATTGGCGATAATAGCAACCCAACGTTGACTGAAAAATTATATTGGAATGGTGCGGCAACTGTGGCATGTGAATATTCATCAGCTCACTTATTATGAAAATTCGTAATACCATGTCTTGCAGAAGTTGAAGAATAACGTGACAGCAAAATTTAGTCATTAGATAGCAAATCTTGAATACCTCGAATGTGTTACTCATGCAATAAATTTACTTTTAAAATATGTCATAGTTTTGTGACTAACATTTATTGTTCAACAATTTTTTGGGTGTTCATTGATGCTCGTCAATAATTTGAAGAACTTTATCTTCAAGTTGTAGAGTTCGCGCATTTCTAGATCATCCAATAATATCCCTTTACCTAGACAAACTTCTTTCCTCTTACAAACTGAATTACAGTTTAGCAAGTGTTTCAGAACATGATAAGTGTTTATTCAGATAACACTAGGTTCTAACCCGGCGCGACACACCGGCGCGATCCTATTGTCGCCCGACATTGCACGAAACAAGCGCGGCAACTAATTCGGAGATAGGCGCGTACAATATGCGGGTTCACTTCATCATCATATGCATCTTGGACGGATATTTAACGTTTGCAAGTATGATAAATAATGTGTTATAGTTAGTTACAGTTAGTTATAGTGAATAAATACTGCAGACTGCTCACAGTGTATCGCGACAGTCACCCAGTAACTTCACGAACTCGTGCAATATCGGAAATCGGGTGACCATAGAAGCCTGCCGGAGCCGGTATACTACTAGCCTCTATATCATTATCATTTGCAAATCCATATTAGCCATTTTAGCATTAGTAAACGCAAGCGTCGTCAAAGATTTTGAACTGGACGCAAACCAAAAAAGCAGAACGCGTACTGCATGAAATTAAACTGATGCGCTGATTTTTAAGTATGACACAGTAATAATACGAGGATAATATATAGTTCGAACTACGAATGTTTACGGTTACATCATATAGGGTACTAGGAATTAAATCACCACGCCGAAGTCAAATTAACATCAGAAAACTAATGTCAAAATACAGATGACAGGACAAAATGTCATATTGCAAGCAACATTAGTCGAGCGATTTAACTTTGCATAGACTGTTACATGATATGGGTTTCCAATTAAAAAAAAAGTAGGATGGAAAAGCAACGAGATGACATTATTCGGTGGAGGTATAAATACTTACGAGTGGTCCAGAAGAAGAGGTCAAGAGTCAAGGAGAAGAGACGCGTAAAAAATATTGAAACGGAAATGTGGATAGGGGATAATTTGCAAGATGACATTGAAAAATTTATTATTCGTGCAACAGATTCATCTTTGGAAGATCAAACCGATTCCTCGACTGACTAGAAACATAATTGACATAACACCTATGTGTGTGTAATTGCTATTCTTTTCCTAAGTATTATGTAGTATATAGGTATTTGTATAATTCCAGCTATTTTTGCAACTGTTACTGATTAAGGATTATATCGTTTTTTAATTTAATAAATTGTATTATACCCCTATAGATAAATGTTCCAAAATATAAATAACATTAATAATGAGTAAAAATAAATAGAATTATGCTCTTTTTCACTAATTCTTAAATAAATAATTATACGTGTAAGATGTTTTTGATTGCAAGCACGGGTTAATAAATATTGTGATTATATATACAAAGCACACAGTGGTGTTA
Source organism: Popillia japonica (assembly GCA_004785975.1). Classification (NCBI taxonomy): domain Eukaryota; kingdom Metazoa; phylum Arthropoda; class Insecta; order Coleoptera; family Scarabaeidae; genus Popillia; species Popillia japonica. The sequence continues at coordinate 16,389 of SMLS01045768.1, read as the reverse complement.
TAGAGTTACTGAAGTAAAACACTTTGATAACGGTTTCAACTTATATTGTTAAAATAAATAATATAAAGAAATGAACGACAACTAAAGAATGCAACAACGGACTACACTTGTTTGTTATTACCAAACATACTAAAGCCAATCTTTTTCATTGCCAACTTAAACATACATGCATGCATACCAACTGCAAATATAGAGTGCACTAACTGATGTGTGAATTCTATAGTGCATTCTAGAATACGAGATTTTTAACTAAGAACTTCTCTTTTACTCGACGAGTACACTGAATCATCGAAAGAAACAGTTAGGTACCTACATATCATCAAAACGTTTAATACTGCTGTCCCACCTCCGGTTAAAATCTATTTGACCAGGTTGGAATCATCACATTCAAACACAATAATACAAAATTAATAGGTTAAAACCAATATCAATATAATACTCGAAAAAGTCTACTATTATTTGCTTTTTATCAGCCATAAAATGTAAGTAAAGGTTATGATTTGATCGTCTGAAGTGTCAAATAATTAACCGGAAGTAGCTAAGTAATAATACTTTTCTGTACGCAAAATACTAGTCACATACTGCGCTCTATGTTCTATTGCACTCATTCCTTCAGATTTATATATGCACGCGTTCTAAACGTTGTGCATAACTTAGAAGACGTACATTTCCATTTACGTCTCACTCATACAACATATATTTACATTAAATTATAAACATGAATCCGTCGTTACTTGTAAGGGCTGATGGTGACGTAACGGTAAACATTCGTGGTTCGAACATAAGAAAATAACGAGGCTACTACTATAACTTCTTCCGATGTAAAATTTGACATGAAAGCCTTATCTTTAATGTGTTTTCACTCAAGTAGCTTTCGATTTAACTCTTGACGTTTATTACAAACTATACAGGGTGTTCGCGATATACAAAGCATGCTTTTAAGGGATGATAGCTACAACGATTTAGAAACAAAAACATATAATACACCTTGGGTCTATCTGTAAGCGTAAACGAGAAAAAAAAATATTTCTCATGTCACAAACTTCGACGCATACTGTACAGCGAAAGCCGATCAGTGCAGGATTTACCCAACGATTACAGGCGTGTGTTCTTGCAAATGGGCAACACATCGAGCCTTTCCTGTAATACATTTTCTCCTGTCTCTCAAAAAGGTCCTTTTTAGGACCACCAATTTATCACAAATAAAAGAAAAGAACTCAATTTTGTAATAGCTTTTAGGAAAGAGCTTAAAGCGCCATAATATAATTGCAGTAATTACATTGTTTTCATTCAATGCGACTTTCCCTCAACTTAAATTTTCATTTACCGATCGGAGGCTGCTATTAAATACGCCCTTTCCACCCTAACTTCAACATAACATCGACTTTATTGTCATAACATTATTAAAAAAAACGCAAAGGTACCTTTATTTGTAAAACATATGGCCATTGACTTCGTACGATACAATAGTCTAATGTAGTTCAAGGTCGTATAAACAGATGATGCTTGGCTTGCATCCGTGCTTCTATTGAATACGTGTACAGTATGGTATAAGAGAAATGACACCACGCTTCAATTTCAAAGTATTAAATAATTCATTTTCATCGTTGTTTTCAGTTATTTTCAACCCTAAATTTTTGATATGGTTTTTTGGTTATTTAAGAAGCAATATTGATGAGTTTTCTTGTACAGTTTGACCAAATAAGGTTTTTTAGAAATAATTTTTTTTCTTGTTTACGCTTACAGATAGGCCCAAGGTGTATTATATGTTTTTTTTTCTAAATCGTTGTAGCTATCATCCCTTAAAAGCATGCTTTGTATATCGCGGACACCCTGTATAACAGCCAACAAAGCATTATTGTTATTGCGGTTATTGCTCCAGCAGCAGTATACATTTTTATGAAAAAAAAACCGAAAACAGGCAAATGAGAGTGATAGAGTTGGTACATCCACTGAAAACTGTGGTAATAACTTATCTTACTAATCTTAACGCTGCTGTTATTTCTCTTAATTATAGAAGAATTAAAACATTCCAGCTACATAAATATGAAGTTTCTTTCTGATTTTTAAACTGCGCCGTGATTTTTTTATATACAAATATATTTCTTTTTTTATTACGAGTAACATTATTGTAAAGTATACTATAAAAAATCCAATTTAAGTACTTCTTAATTTACAAAAGCACAAAATAGTTAATATTTGCAGAGAAAAATATGTGGTTTACAATTGTACCTACAATTCTTTTGTAGAATAAACATCACATTCTACCCTTGTGGAATAATAAAAACGAAGAAGCAACGTTTTTATGAAGAAATATGATAACTTTATTTTTCTGCGCTAAACCTAATTAGAGAACAACTATAAATAAACAACTGTCGTTTTGTTTATACATGTTATAATAAAATACGTAACATATTCATACCAATAAACGTCTGTGCCACGAGAATTCATATTTCACGTATTGGATATTTAAAATATTTGGATTTATAATATTAATGATAATGAAGTTGTACTCATTAACTGGTAATAAAATACAAGTGGAAGTTCATGTGTGTATGTATATCTTATAAATTAAGAAGTAGGTACCTGTAACATTTACATATGGGAACATATTTGTTGGCTGGTCCGAACTTCCGTGATTAGGTCAGTTTAGTATAACAATAAACATTTCATATCATTTAGCTACAAGACAAGTGATTAATTAATAAAACAAAAAATAAATTAGAAAAAGATGGAAGTCATTTGCGTAACTGCATGTATGCACGTTTAAATCCTCACATCTGTTTGAAAAATTTAGCCTGTGAGTCAACATTTCAAAATAACAAGTTCACCATTTGTCAAACTCTCAGCGAATGACCCGTAGACTATTTTAAGAATCTTTTTATAATATTTCGAAACAAAGGATTTGATTAAAGTTCTTGTGCATGTGCTTTCTAAGAAGAACGCCAGAAAGACAAACTACGGTTCAAGATTTATCGGAAATTATAAGTTTCATTTGCTCTATCTAACTAGAAGTTTTATTACTTATCCTAGAAAAAATTCTGGAAATAAATTTCACATTTGGCGGCGAGCACTGTTTCTCCTACACAACATATATTTTTAATTATGAATGGATCCTGCAATATCATTTAATTCATCCATAAATTTTGTGGTCGATTTAACTGTTATGAAATAAATTATTCTTCTGAAAATATTTTTAATATCGGAACAATACGCAAATGTAATATCTGTAAATCACGACATATTGTTTTAGGTATGTAAATATTTATGTTACTATTTCAAGACTTGGAATATTATTTCTCAGTATTTCTTATAAATCAAGACATATGCACAGGAAACAAATGAACATCAAACAATGAAATTTTTATAACAGCATCTATCGCAAATCGTAAAACCGCTAAAATTTTTAATTCTCTAATTCTGGATACATAGTATATGATAGAATACCTATATCAATGAAATAACAACAAATAATCCGTTGTGTTTACTTTGTAAAATTATACGATAAAAAGTCTGCTGTGACAGGTTCAATGAGTGAAATCCGTTTGCTTAAATAAAAGAAAGACATCAATGGCCGGTGGACTACACCATGCGATTAAAGATTTGAAAGAATTATACGCATCGTGATATATTTGAGTTTAAGAAATATGTACTTAGTTTGTGTAGCTTGAATAGGAGTATCAATGCAGCTTCAGGAAGTTTGGATACGCAGACGATGGAGTCATAGCAACATAACATTGAGGTAATGGAGACAACTTTATCATCTAACTTGGCGATATTAAGTACGTATTTCCGTAAATGGAGACTGCAACCAAAACCTACAAAAACCGAAGCGCCATGCTCTCATCTCTCTAATAAATAAGTAGGCAGACGACTTGACTTTCGTTCGACATTCCACCTCAGAATCTGCGTCTGGCAAATGCTCTCCGAACAACGCCATCCAAGATGAAGACAAAAAAGGAATTACATAACATGGACTTTAACCTAACTAGTAGAATCCTGGAAGAAGCAATCGCGAGGGGCATGTCTTGATAACTGTCACGCCCACCCCAACATCACCAAAAGACCGCCTAGGTACGAACTGCCCTATAAAGCATGAGCATCCCTTAACAAAATTCGCACGCAACACGGAAGATGCGCGACTCTTTTGACAGATAGGGTAAAATACCAATTGCCAGCTGCGACTGTGGAGCAAACAGACAAACAATCCGCCATATAGTAGAGGAATGCAAGATGAAAATTTACGGTGGAAACTACATACACCGACTTCCTGACTGTAAATGACAGCAATAGACTATACCATCTATCTTACCCAACGATTTTGCATTTCGTTCATGGTAGTGCAGCGATACATTAGATTCCCTACAGAACCCACAATCAAGGACAAAATTCCAATTCCATGCATAATGTGAGTGCAATAGTTACAGAGAGTGTTAACGTTTGTTTTCCCCTGTATTTATCTCATTTCTGTGGATTCTATGTGTGTTATATACCATTTTTCATATTTCTTTTTGTATTTTTATATGACAGATATTACTCTGTAAGATCTATAAAGCGATAAAAAATAAATAAATGCATTTTTCAGTACCTTCATATATTGTGTGTCTAAGATAAGGATATTTATCATGGGGATCTCGAAAACGGTAAGAGATACAGCGGTTGTTAAATGGGAAGAAGACGAAACGTAGGATTGTTAATTTGAGAAGGCGATTTTTTAGAGAAGAAAAAGTAGCCGTTAATAAAGCGCAATTATTTTAAAAATATTTCTTCGAATAAGATATTCGTCATCAACAATATTTACTGGTATTTCAATTACGACTATCCGAGTTTGCGGGAATTTCATAACATCTTTTAATGGAGCTTTACCCTTTGACGATTACGAGAAAAAACTAATTAACTTTTTATTTTTAAGTACTTAGTGGCTTTCGTAAGATATAGAATGTATTTGTACATTTTGGTCACATCAGAGTTTCTTAGTACCTTCAAAAAGGTTTAATTTTTTAATCTGTAATGAATCTATAAACAGTTTCTTAAGATACGTTGTCAGATTATTGTTGCAGCCCTTGATCTGCATTTAATGTGGTTGCGGGATAAAGTCTCGCGTTACAACTTAACTTGAGAATATCTTCTCAGAACAATAGAAAATCTATTATGAAGACTAAACAAAATCCAACAATCAATATAAAGAATTAATTGAAATGAACTGACCCAAAATGTGATGTTGATAATGCATCAGTTACTGATATTTTTGTTCATCTCCATTGTACACTAGACTGAAGTTGGTAATAACAGTAAGATCACTAATATTTAATAGTAAAAAATTATAAGCACAGCGACATATACTGCAACACTGTATTATTACAAAACACATAGCTTAGTTACTAAAAAAAGTTGAAAGATAGTTTAAAAAAAATGTTGAGGCTGGCAACTAACATATGTACATATACATATGTAAACTGGAAACAAATGTTTATGCTCGCTTTTCAGTTTCCGTAAATATTTTGGAAACAAGTTTCTTTGTAGCAAAAATTGAAACATTAAACTTATAAAAGTAAAAATTATACTTTAGAGGAAATAATACAAACGACTGTTAAATTGAACAGTCAATGTTATGTTATATACAAATTGCTTACTTGTTTCAATTAAGGGAGTATGTAGACACATTTTTGTAGTAAGGCCACAGTAAGGCATAAACGTTTATATGAAGTTTTCTATAAAACAGAACAAATAGCCATAGATAAACCATGTTTCATAATAGAAGTATAATAGGTTTACTGTTATTGACTTTAAATAAAAAAGGAGATGGTAAAATATTCCATCTATACAAAATTTATTGAAAGTTTGATACAAGAGGTTTAAAAATAACAAATAGATTGAATAAAGCAAGTTATAATAGCAACCCCCACATTGCTGCCGAGGCAGTACTACATATATTATTACTAACAACTAATACAAAAAAACCTTTAAGTTTAGCTTCAATGCAAACCGTAATTTTAACATTTTTAGGAAAAAAGAAAACGCCAAGTTGCGCACCGCATAAAGTTTAATTACGTATTGTTGCTGATACTGATGATATAAGGGGTTTTTTGATTATAAAGCTACATTTAAAAAAATATCTTAAATTGTCCACGATATTGTAAACGTAATCCTATATATCACTGAATTCCTTTGTCTATAGATAATTTTGTTGATGGCATGGCTAGTTGTTTATTAATTGACACGAATTAAATGTCAATTTTATTCCGCTGAAGAAGTTGTGTAACAAAAATGTAATAAATTTGTAAAGGTTCTGGAATAAATTGATCTTTTATCGAATTTAAAGTGTTATAATTGACCTAGAAGTGGAAAGAAGTATCAGCAACATAAGATAAGTACATTAAGATCATAAAATACATATATTACGTAATGTGTACAGATTTTACGCTATTCCGGTCAACATCGATATTTTCCCAACTAAAATCGTTTAAATATATTGAAATATATATTATGTATACATATTCAGTATAAAAACGCCAACTAAAGTAGAAACATACAAACCACTCAGTAGTTAACAATAGTAACCCATTAAAGATATGATCATGAACAGTGATAGCAATTTTTGGTTAATACAGGATTAATCAGTCTAATAATCAGTCTAATTGACAAGTCTAATTTAAAACTGCTTGCATCAATATAGGAAACATAAATTATGTACAAACGTATGTACCAGGAAAAAAGTTAAAAAATTACAATGTTTTTAGTGCAATAACAAAATGTCAGTTTTTTTATTAGTTTATTTGTAATGAAGAATTTCTGAAATTAAATTTTCAGTAAGGTTTCGTTAAATACCAAATATGTACTTCTGAATTATTAAATTCAAAGTTATGTCCTGTAGAAAGACAATGTTGTGATAACCTTAGAGATTTATGAGATTATTTTTGAATCCCCGGATTTCATATACACACAATGTTTTATAAACAACTAAATGATATGCTTCTGAGACATCGCAACTGGCACCTATTTTGTCAAGTTTAGTTAAAGACAGTTTCCAATGGCATTTTCAATAACGTAAATTTTCAACTAATTCTTGCGGCTAGAAACGTGGATGAGTCCCTTTTAGTTTTACCTAACGATTATGTGGGTTTGCGCCTCTTACAGCTCTTGTACCAAAACCATTGCTAAGAATTTCAAAAAATTTTAAGTATCTCACATAAGCAATTTCACAACAAGTTTGTTAAAAATGTTTCTGCATTTGAAAGAAATATTCTTTCGGCATCGAAATTAATTAATATTAAATAATCATTGATGTATACAAAGAAAATTTTCCTCCAACCCTAAGCGACCGCGCAGTTTTTATCTTACATTAAATCTATCTGTTATTTATTCCCTATCTTATTATATAAAACCAATAACCCTACCTAAAACTCTCCCTACATTTCAGTCATACACAAAACAAAAACAATCAATTATTGATTTAGTCGAAAATTTTCGCAATAAAATAGACTCACTTGTCTTGATAGACCATGAAGAAAATTGGTATTGAAAATTGCTACCGTAATGAAAAATTAATTACTAAAACTAGTTTAGTTGTTTCTTTTTAAATATTACGTATAAATATTGATTATACAATTATTATGTCAATATCTTCAAATATTTACTTTATTCCGCATGTTATTTTGTTGTATAAAATGTGTGTTTTTTTTAGTTCAAATCTCTTGATTATTCATTACTGTTTTAAACTCATTTTGCTTTTAAACCTGGATCGTTGCTGAAATAACAGCTACATTTTCCGTTACTTGCTCATTATTTATTTATGTTGCTGAACGAGATATACCACACTTTTTCTAATTGTTCTGTAGTGCGTAGTATCTACCGTCGGGTACTAACGTTTGTTTTGTCTTTATTATACACTGGCGGTCAATTTTTTATTCAAGTAAAACTCCGTATTGTTTTACTGTCATGGGGTAAGTGCTTAATTTAACGAAATACTGTGAGCAGTCCAGGACTAGCAGATGGAAGAGTATTTAAATTTGTAAATATGTATTGTTTCTTCTTTCCATCTGTTAGTATTTGTTGGTCTTGTAGTTTTCTAAATATTTAATATGTTCAACGCGTGATAGAATCAACTATTGAGCAGGAAAGTACTTCGGCCAATCGACAGTTAGCCAACATGACATTTTCATCGCGCTCCAGTCTTATTTATTCTTAATCTATTGCAAAAAAAAATATGTCGATAAAAGTTTGCCATAGTATAGAAAATATCTGTCGTAGCTTATTCCATGGAACTGTCAGCATAGACTATTAGTTTAAGTGTTATACTGCTATTAGCATAGACGCATGTATTAAACTGACAAGCGTTCAATTAGTCTTTAAGTCCTGGGAAGTCATCGATTTGTAAACGTTTGTCTGTGCTGAAATTATTAAATAACCTATTCTATTAATAATGATAAATGAAATGTCATTGAAAGTGAAACACTAAAAATTCACATTTATTATGTATGTATAATAATTAAAGTAAGTACCTAACAAGTTTGTGTAAAGAATACTAAATTATTTAAAATGTTCACGAAAGTTGCTGAAAATGTTGACGATTAAGATTTATGCGTTTTACAACACATAGCGACCACGGACGTAAAGAAAGGTATAATTCGGTATAGTTTTCCCCAGATCTAGTACATACGAACAGATATTGGCCACATAGCCATAATTATATCGTATATTTTTAGCATTTACTTTTTAATATTCGATATTCTTCATCATGTACTTACACATCTTTCTTCGCCTAGAACACACTAGCGGAATAAAGCGGAGGCTAGGATTCTATCTTGACACTATCATTGAATGGTGATGTAATTGACAATAAATCATTTTTCTCAATGACCAGAAGTTGTGAGGTGGCAATATCGTAGTATAGGTATGAATACAGTCTGACACTTCTGAATTGGAATCAAAGAAGAGTAAACTGATTTCAAACACCTACTAGATATAATTTACGTTAAATATCACTTGAGTTTCTCGTATAAACGTGCCTATTTATCAGAAAATACTAATTTCATTTTCACAAAACTAATCATTCATTATTATAATTATTTTCCTAAGGATTACCAATTATTACAATTCTAGCACAGCCATTCAGTCGTCGTAATTCATAAAGTAACAATTTATCTTATGAAGCTTTTTAAGAACTATTTCAGAAAAATCTTAAATAACACATACCTTTCTTTATAACGCTATAACTGAGGTAAATCAGATTTAATTTTGACGCATAGCCTTTACTGAGTACATTCAACTCCTAAGTGCTATTAATATAACAATGCCGACAACTAATTCACAATAGTTGCGTTTTGATATGTACCTCTTTTTAAGTGGTATGTGATCGAAAGATGGCTAAACGATGAACAACAGTGTATGTGCATTTGGGAATATTAATCAGGTAACCTATACACAAATGGGATAAAATGCAGACTGGTCACCTGCTGTTAGGTATATACGTCAATTTTTCTTATACAATGTATACATGATAATTAATTGAAAGCACATCCCGACGTGTGTATCTATAATAAATTAATGGGCGTTAGAGTAAACAAATGGAGAGCGAATCGAACAAACATAGTAGAAAACATATGTAATAACTAATCAAAACTGGCCCACGCGTTTTCACGGTCATGCCTTTCGATTTTTTGGCAAAACGCCAAAGCACCTTTATAGTTGAGGTCGATGATGCCACATTATTTCTTACCTATATAGCCTACAAAAATAAACTTATCGATAATATCCATAAAAATATCTTTTGAAATAACTTGGGTAGTTATGCGTAATTAATAGACTTCACTTTCATATACAACATGTTTATATCGAAATATATCCTAATGGTTATTAAAACTATCCGCGAAGAGCCGCTCATTAATATTGTACTTTTAATAGGTATATTTCTAAACAATCAGCTTTTTAACCATCGAATGATAGCTTTACACAGAAACATCATCTTGAAGTTAAAATGCGTGTAAGTATAATGGCCCAAATATGCACAAATTGTTAACATATAAAGTGCGAGCACCCATAATTGATAGGTGTGGTGTTGATGTATTAATATGTCCAATGTTTTTTTTTATATCTCGTTATAAAAGTTGCAATTTCAGCCCTATCAAGCACTGGTGCTGGCAGTGTATGAATGCACAGTTGTCATAATTTTCCTTTTATCCTAATCCAGCTATACACGCTATGTCTAAAGTTTTTTCAGCATGTGGTAATTCTCAGAATTTTTTGGTTTCTAATTTTGCACCATTTAAGATATTTCAGGAAGAAACACCGTTATAGGGGCACCGTATCTGTTTTTAATAATATTAGACAGAAAAATAATTGACGAAGTGTAATATGTACAAGGGTTGTTTGATGAACACCCGGATTGGAAGGTAAATGGCGCTACTAAGTGTACCATCATTTAATATAACCCTTTTCAGCCTGCGTGTTAACCATGGGCGACAATCCTACGCTTACATTTGTTTTGACAACCATATTCGAAACATCGTGTAGTGTTTTTTACGACCATGGAAAAAGAACAGTCTAGCTCAGTGATCCGAATCTTGTTTTCGAGTGACCAACCCTGCGGTGAAATCAACCCCAATCTCGATGGTGTTGATGGGATCCATTTAACTTCCACCACAACCGTCTATCATTGGTTCGCAGAACGGCCACGGCAAAGGCCGCGTTTTTTGATGAATCGCGTTCAGCTGGCCCAAAAACCCTCGTATTGGCGGACCGCCGAGTGAAAGTTCGCGAGTTGGCCAAGATTGCAGGCATTTAACTGAACGCGTATCCCATATCCTGCATGAGATTTTGCACATGAAAAATCTGTCTGTGTGATAAGTGCCGCGTTTGCTCAAACAGGAGAACAAGTGCATTCGTAAGACCACTTCAAAGAACTTCTTGGCCTTATATGCGTCATTTCGTGACCAAGTATAAGACATGGTTCATTGGTAAACAACAGAAACCAAAGAACAATCACTGCGTTTTCCGAGTGAACATACTCCAAAGAGGGGAAAGGCAGTGACTTCCGTCGGAAAGGTGGTGGCCACAGTTTTTTGGGACGCGCGAGATGTGATCCACGTTGACTAATTGGAAAAGGGGAAACAATTAGAGAAGCATACTGTGTCGATTTACTCGGCCGATTCAACGCCGCTTTGAAGAAAGAACTACCATGTTTGGTGAAGAAAAAAGTGTTCTTCCACCCTGATAAGGCACCGACACACCTCCATCGCCATAGTCAAGTTGGTGAAATTGCACTACGAATTGCTTCCCCATCCTCCGTATTCTCCGAATTTGACTCCTTGTGACTTCTTTTTGTTCCCAAACCTTAAAAAATCGCTGACCAGAAAGAAATGCAGGTCGAACAAAGAACTCATCGTCGACAAGAAGTTAAAAAAATTGCAGCTCCGGTGGAAAAAGTGTATCGGGTTGAAAGGGGTTTGCATTGAAACAGAAATTGTCAAAACCTAAAAAAGTCTTTTAATGCAGCTCTCGTATCTCGGTTTTGGAGTAATTTAAATCACTCTAGAGTTAATAAATCACAGTCTTCCCAATTTGGATACAATTTCGTCCAAAGTGTTGCGCAAAATATTCAAACAATAGACATCCTGATGAAAGAATGCTGCAGGCAATAAACACCAAATTTAATCTTGCTGGGAGCCTAGACATCGACCAAAATTAGTTCTTTTTTTTTGTGAAAATTATTTTCGGTAAGTTCTTAATGCAGTTGCATATGGTAGGGATAGAACTTATTTTGCTGAAGACGTTTTCCAATGGATGATTTCTTTAGTGCAACCTCCTTACTTAATTGTCTTAGGCTAATTTGTGAATTCTCTACCACTGAAAAGCGGACCACTAGTTGATTTTCTTCATTTAAAACCCTTTTTGTTCTGTTTTTATTTCTTGTAAGCCATGCTTCCAGTACGACAGAATCTTTCCGTTAACTCCTGCAGCATTCTTTCATGAGGATGTCTATTGTTCGGATACTTTTGTAAATAGACTCGAGAAGTCAAAGAGCAGTTGCCAAAACATTTACCAATAATTCTTGACGAGAGTAATTCATTGTGGTTCACAAACAGCAATATTACTCACTAATGTGTAGCAACTCAATGATTAATTAGCAACCGTCAGAATTCACACTCGCGTACTTAATAGAAGCCATGACAAGAGTCACAGACGTGTATTAATTACATATTTTCTTATTTGCTAAATTTCAATTCCAATTAAAAAAAATTGCAGGAGATAGAAATATAAATATTGGTACCATTTTACAGGTAAACAGATACTCTATCGATAGATACTACTAAATAGAGGGTATTCCATTAAAAAAATAGCGTAAAATGAAATTGAAGATATTGATATTAAAATAATATTTTTGGACACCCTGTATAATAAACATACAACATTCAACTCTTGTAACATAGAATGATCCCGATTTTTGTAAAATGTCATTAAAAATAAATGAAAAATTCCGGATGAATTAAAATTTAACGAAATTAGTGATTTCGACGAAAAATATATAAAAAAAATCAATAACTTGGCAACGTCGCATTTTAAAGCAGAACTATTTTAGGGGCGAACTAAGAATCCGAAAGTACACTCAGTTCAATAGATATTAGTAGGTTATTCTATTTAAAAAAGCATCATTTCGTGGTACGCTTTTTTGGGAGACTTTGTACAAGTCAAGTTAATGTCAAAATGTGGTCATTTTATCCAATCGAACACTCGATCCAAACAATCAAACATCGAAATCTTAAATTGACAGTCTGTGTTATAATAATACCCTAGTATGACTCGGTCAAAGCCCTCAATTATTCTATTTGCACCTATATATGCCTATATGTCCGCGCTAGTGTCTTTATGGATTTTAACAAAAGATTATTTAGTACGAGAAAATTTACATAAAACGGTTGGGCTATTAATTACATTAAACTGACGTAAAATCGTACAAGCATTGGGTTCTCTCCGCATTAGCATGCAATTATAAAGCATCATAATCATGAACATTCTACGCAAACATATTTTTAAAATAACCATCATCTACTCTTTCATCTTCACTTGCGATTATCTGTTGCAAAGGCTAACACCATCGTTTATTTTAAAATCCGCAAATCACATCACCCACTACTTTAAAACTTGTTCCGTGCATTTCAAAAACAAAAGTTGAGTACTTGCGTGCGTAAATTATATACACCGTTCAGAGGCAAGCAATTTTATAATTAGATATTTGATGAGAAAGATGAATGAACCAGTTATGCTATATTGATCTGATTGATGGTAGTCTTAAAATGAAACACGTCTTTTCCATCTCCTATATTAATACATTGAAAAAATTTTCTTGAACGGAATCATCTGACAGAATTTCGGATAAACCTCATTCGATGTTAAATTTAGCCGTCACAATGTATTTCGTAGCAGTTTCGATCATCGCAATTATTTAATGTGCGCGTGTAATGTTGAGATACGAAAATAAGTTTACGACGTATAGACTAAAGAAGGAAAATAGACAAATGCACTTTTAATCAGAAAAAAAAATAATTTTCAATGGAAATTTTAACAATACATCGGATATTAAATGTGAGATATTACATTAAATTGAAACATTAAGTATGTATGAAACTAGATCATATTTCACTTATCTTTATCATTCCCATAGGTTATCGATGGGATTTATATCCAGGAAAGGCCAGCATAGGAATACCATATACATACTTCATATGCCATGAAAGTAAATTTTGTGGTCTGTGTCAATGGAAAGGATATGGGAGTTAGGACAGAATAATATGCTGTAGAACATGTTTTAACGTGACGCTGATCTTCTCCGATCCTAGCTTGAATTGAGCGTTCAGCTTTCCTTACGTATACCGAACCACAATTCCATGAAAATGTATAAATATTTTTATGGAAGACTGTATGTAAGAGTTTGAAGATGTTTCTATTATTTTGCTTCTGAAGAGTTCTACCAATGTAATCCTGGACACCATTGCAAGTATAGTCAATCTGGGGAACAACTGTTCCGACATGTTTCAATTCTTTGTTGATAACTACAATCGCTTTGGGAAATCGAGAATGCTCAAATGCTGTAGAAGAGAAATAATTAAAGATTGTTCTCCGTGCTAGCGCTGCGGGTTTTTTATACATAGTATGCTAAGCAAACATTTGATAGATGAGCAACTAATACTTTAAGGAAAGATAGGGAACCATTTTGCAGGTTCCCAAGCCAAGTTTCAAATGCATAAAAATATTAGCTACAACCGAGAAAAGAGAGGCTTGCGATAATTAGCTTGCTATAATTAGCCTTGAAGGGTAAAGTACCTTGAAGTGACGACCTTTTGATTAAGTTTGCTAGGTCTGAGAATTGATTTTCAACCTCACGAACTGTAAATCGCAGATTTTGATGAAACTATGTCAGTTAGTAGACTCCATAGAGTGTTTTTCAAGCATGCTTTCCGTTGCTGCGGAACTTTAACTGTAGGGAATGTAATTCACCCTTGTAATTTGACCCAAATTTGTTTTTTTTTCTAAATAACTTTTAAACAGTAAGAGATAGAAAAATAGTTACAATGGCGGATTTATACCATTTAGCCGGCCCTTTTGATTGGTATAGACATTTATACACAGTGTGTTCCAATAAACGCGGAATGACGTATGTTGTGCTTATTTTTTTCAAATTTTTAGAAATCAGTTATAATGGCCTTTTTTGTTATCAAATAATCTGTACAAGGGTAATTTAAAAAGTTATACAGGCTGTCCACAAAGATATGAATTTTAGCATATTTCCTTACTCTAAGGAGATACACGGTTATACACGGTTTGATGTATGTAATACTATAGTTTCCCCGACAGCAGGCGGATGAAAACAATAGGTCACATAGTACACTAGTTGCTTGCTTCTACTACTTTTGGAGAGATTACTACCAGATTCTAGGGGTGGTCACTGTCCTCGGACTTTACAAAGATCTATATCAGCAGGTAAACCAACTTACAATTCCCAAGAAAACAACTGGATTGACGCAAGCGCTCGATGTGTATGGCTTTCGTGCGGGGAAGGGATTTGTCAAACGGTTTTCCGATCAAGTTGTGCTTGCAAACATTGACCTTAATTTACTTGAACGCAATACAATAATAAAATTACAATAATTGGTCTACAACCAACTGTCCTCTCCAAGATTTCGAAACGTATCTATAAATTCCTAGTACAAATGCGGATACCTAGTATACAGAGCAGACAAATTTATTCATCCAGTGACATATACGTTTTCGTTCGATGATGAAGGCATTTTACCCATACGCTGAATATGTAGACAGGTCGCTTTTATTAGATGTGCACGTTGTAGCCAATATTTATATTTTCGACCCTTTTTTGAGGATTTTCACTATCATGATCTAATCACATCTTTCCAAAAGTATAGAAGCAAGCAATTAGTGTACTATATGGCCTATTTTTTTCACATGCCTGCTGTCGGGGACTATATACTATTACATACATCCAACAGCGTATAACTCGAAGACTATCACATATACCCATTTAGTGCCTCGTATAAGTTTACACTGACTTTCGATATGCAATCCAGCCACATAACAGTACCTATACAAAGTATCTTCTTAGAATAAGGAAATATGCTAACATTTATATTTTTGTGGACACCCTGTATAACTTTTTTAATTACCCTTGTACAGATTATTTGATCACAAAAAGGCCATTATAACTGATTTTTGAAATTCGAAAAAACAAGCACAGCATACGTCATTTCGCGTTTATTGGAATACCCTGTATATAAATATCTATACCAATCGAAAGGGCTGACTAAACGGTACAAATCCGCCATTGAAACTATGTTTCTATCTGTTACTGTTTAGAAGATATTCAGAAAAATCCAAATTTGGGTCAAATTGTAAGGGTGAATTACACCTCTTAAAGTTGAAGTTCCGCAGCAACGGAAAGTGTCCTTGAGTAACACTCCAAGGAGTCTACTAACTGACAAAATTTCATCAAAATCTGCGATTTACAGTTCGCGAGGTTCTCTTGTGAGTTGTGTATCCATAGCGAATACGTACATACATACATACATACATACATACATACATATACATATGTATGTATGTATGTACTTGAAAGTTATATGTTAGGCGAACAGACTATGTACTTTAACCAGGAAAGTTTTTGACAGCATGGTATATTATCATTGTAAGAAATTTTTGAAAGAGCTCGAGAAAAAGTTGCACTGCATCTTTGCATGAACTTCTTTTCTTTGACATTTCGTCGAAGCTTGTATAGAATTTTCTCCTTGTATTGACAATGACCTACTCGAGCTTGATAATACAACGTTCTATGTCATTCTGATATTGGTATATTTGAAATAGAGGGATAGCCTTGTTAAATGT
>SMLS01045681.1:0-11007 GCA_004785975.1 Popillia japonica | reverse complement strand
AAAAAAAAAATTGAGATGTTTATGTCTGGGTACGTATTATAAACAAAATAAAGTAGTCAGAAAAAATTAAAACTAGGCTCCATTAAATATTCACTTGCAGTACGAATTGCAGCATTTTTCTCCATTTCCAACATTGTGTCAGCGTGGAAATTGACTTTGTCGAGTCTCAAGGTTAAGTTAGAACAACTTCACGCGCCAGCAAACTGCTTGTCCAAAATGTAATATGGTGTATAGTCCCTTTCAAGCTTATTTGAAAAAGTTCGAGTCTCGAGGAATCCCAAAATGTCTCGAATGTTTTATGGTTCGCTTACACATATGCTTTTCAGTTGGCATCAAAAATCTTGTTGATGATCAAATAATCTACCATTATCATCTTAGGCAGTGATAGCACAGCAAGTTCGTGATGAGATTCTACCAAACATTGTAACATTCCATAGTAGCCAGCATCATCGTGTGGATAAAATGCTTCGGGAAATGAAAATTGGTTCTAGCAACACATCTGGAAATTCTAAATCCGAATTCCTTTGCCTAAGCCCCATATTTCAAATAAGTATGTACAAGAGATAAGTGAGATAAGTAATCATCATATTTCCACATGGTCTGGCATAGTTCTTCCTAGTAAATTGTGTACGTGCGATAGCTCCACAAAAAAAGATCAAGTGAGCTAGCACACCGGTTGGTAGGACCAATCCTATCGATCTAACCATCATTGAAATCACGGGGCTACTATTGCATAGAGTCCTGGACAACGGCTATGACCACTTAAGCTACCTTCAATGTTCAAGGAGGCTGGTATGCAATTTGGCTAAATCAGTGGGAATTATTACGCTCCATATTTTGTGGCATGCTGGATTGATTAGACGTTCTTTTGATTTCGTAAAAGAACGTGAAAAACCGATACGTAACATTATATTAACGGTGCATACCGATGTGGGGCAATATGAAAGAGTGAGCTTCTCTCGTCGCTTGACGATTTCTATTCGATTGAAGACTTTCAGCAATAGTAAATTGGCTGATAGTATGATAAACTAATACAGCTTACCAAATTCTAGCCGGAAAATACTGAGAGCAGACATTGAGAGTATATGAAGATTCCTTGCAGCTTCAAGACTTATGCCAGAATTCAGATAAATGCATCATTCCTCAATCACTAAAATTATTTCTTTTCTTCGTTCATTTCATGTTCAAATACAAGCGAACGCAAAATAGACACAACCTTTATTTATTAATAAAAATTTATTAAGGCAACTTAAACGTTTCTGTTCAATGCATCACCAGAAACTGTTCTAGCATACACGAAACCTCTAACCCTAACTAAACCGATTTATTGTAATTCGAACGTAAATAACTTGAATTTCCCGCTAGTTTAACTTAAAGATTCGAACGAATTAAAGCAGGTATAGGTTCAACTAGCGACATCTGCCGTAATAAATTGTAACTATTCCTGAACCATCACCATGCGCAGTAGAATAGGTTGTTTATACAGTATTATATGTGGTTGTGTTGTCGATAATAACCTCGATTTAATCGAATCTTTCAACAGTTAAATTACATCAATTTCGTGCCCGATTAAAATGGATGTTTCTTTCATAGAAGATGCAACCGATACTAAATTATTGGAATCGATAAAACCAATACTAACCGTTGACGTCTCGCCCGACGTGAAGATTACAATCGCAACGATAAACGGGAATTCAAACGCTGGCGATAAAAATCAAGATAATTCGAAGAAGAGTACGACTGCTAACGCTCAAGAAGTGCTGCAAGGAGCTACTCGTGGTAAGAATATTCTCAGACGTAAATACAAGAAGCGCCAAATTCGGAAGTGCCCCGAAGTGAAAATTATAGACGTTGCTAAAGAAAGGCTTCCTCCTTTAACCAAAAATGAATTGGCATGCATCGAAAATAGTTTATATTATCAGAGTTTAATGCAGGATATATCTCAGCCTAGTGCCAGTAAGAGGGGCCGTAAACGTACTAACAGAGGAAGGCCTAGAATTCACGGAAAAGGGGGATCTATCATTAGAGTTTGCTTCGATAACGGGAGTTTTAAAGAAATTACCGAAACGGAAATGCATGCTGCAGTAGGTTTGCTTAAATTGGCAAATTGTTTACCGCCTAATTACCGTTTTTAGAGTGTGAAATAAATAATACAACGTTAATAGTTTTGTGTTTTTGTAAGTTAATTTGCTGTAGTTTAGTGCATTAATTATTATATGAATATAATTGAAAATGAAGCGTTACTAGGGTGAGATGTTTGATTAATTCTATTTGATTTCTTTATGTAAAATGTGTAAGGCGTAAGAAAAATAATAAAGTTTCTTTGTTTCTGTCAGTTTGTTCAGAATTTAGACATCGCCTCATATCCCCGTATATCTCCATAATACGTTGTTAAAGAAGTACGGTAGGTATTCACTCGAATATTTAATCGCTGTATTGTTCCTGCAGTTTCATATTCAATATATGTACATCATGGTGTTTTTAACTTAAAACTGCCAAAAAACTTGAAACTACACGAAAAATTTTAGCCAGACAAACTGATGATCACGTAAGCATTCGGAAATTTTATCATCACATTTTTGTAGCAAATTAAAATAAGAATTAATAAGCTTACTGCAACCAGGAGTTATTCTACAAGCAAATATGTTAAGTCAATAGATGCACAAATACTTGAGGATAAGAAGATCATGACAAGGTTAAAGGAATATTTTGAGGACATGCTTAATACAAATTAAATCAACAAGAAGAGGAAAACCAGACAATTACAGAACCGGCAGAAGAACAAGATCAACGCATAAAGATAGAAGAAGTAGAGGAAACAATCGCAAAAGTAATATAATAATAGGAAAGCGGCAGGCCATGAGAATGTAAAACCAGAAGAGCGAATACCAGGGATTGAGAATTCAGCGAAATTTCTATAGTTCCACGTGATATAAAATGTCCGACAAACTATGTATTAAATGTAAAATTTCATTACAAAGAAAGTTTAACCCAAGTGAAAATAACAATAAAAAAAAAAATTATAGTTCTTACAGAAAGTATTTATAATAATGATGATACAGCAACGAAACTTCTATAGGTCCACTTACAGAAAAATAGTTAATCAAAATAAAAACATTATAATTTTTGATAGACTTAGTAATGGCTGTTGGATCCTTCATTCAAAACAATTTAAAAATCCGATTTTTCATATTGTCTATTAACTTCGTCAATGTTGAAGCAGGAATCTCATTCCAACATTTCCTTATCGCAGATTTCAGTTCTTTAATGTTTTCGTATTGGTGATTATTGGCATATACCTCCCTAGCCAATATTCCCCAAAGATTTTCCATTGGGTTCAAGTCGGGTGAGCGAGCAGGTCATTCCATTAATTTGATTTCTTTTTATTGAAACCACTCCTTGGATCGTCTGGAAGAATGGATAGCTGCGTTGTCTTGCTGAAATATCCAGTCTTGCAACGGCATTTGTTCACCAAAATTTATTAGAACCGTTTCTCGAAGTTCTATACAAGACTCAGAATTCATTCGTATCGGAATAAAACATATAGGAGTTCAGTGGCGGCTCGGGGTGGTTCACATAGGGAGTGGATAATTTCCTAACATTCCTAGACTAAATATATTTTTCAATTTCCTAACATTCTTAGACTAAATATATTTTTCAAATGTTCTTCGGAATTTTCATGTTTCGTAATTTTAGCAATTAAGATGCTAAGATTCCGTTCTTTGACCAAGACGGTTCACCACCAAACAAAAGACACGGAAAACAAAACAAAGTATTTTTAATTTCACACCCACAAATCCAGTTATTTTTCTGATAAATATCCATTTTGAATTTTCTTATAACCTCTTTCCCTTTATTGATTGTTTATTTTCTAAACATAATTGAGGCATCGGCCGCAGATTTTTTATTGCGAGTTTTTCATCATACGTTAACCACGGAAACACTTTATCCTGTAACGCAGAGACGATATTCATCTTACAACAGCGGTGAGCAGACTGGAGATCTTGCTCACACACTAGGTTTGTTCTGGTTTCGAAAAATAGAGATCCGTGGACGTCAGGCACTTGCGCCTGACGTTGTTGGCAAGCGTTCTGGTTTCTGTGGTACTGTTTTGGATTCGTCAGTTATCTGTTCTGATTTTGTACCGACAAGTGTCCAAACTAATTTAAAATCGTTCATTCTCGAAGGTGCGGACAAAATTGGACTGGTTTTGCAACGCATGCGCTTTATCGTATTTAAGTCACTTGTAGGTAATTATTTTGGTTAGGTGTGAGATTATATGCTATAAACACTTGTGACTGCAGCTATATTTGTGTTTTGGATACTATTAAGGTAGACTTTTCATATGATGAGCGAATTAGAATCATTTTGAAAGGTTCCACAATCTGTACGTTCTATATTGCGCTACAATCGAGTTCTTACTCGTTCTGGTTTTGTGCAAATCCGTAAATATCCGCAACAATTCAAGATATTTTGCGTCTACGCATTCTGTCTGGCGCATTGGATAGAGAACCAAAGGGTCAGCTGATACACATCCTATCGGACAGCCAGGCGGCCCTAAAAACTCTAGCAGCCTATCAGATAACCTCAAAGCTAGCTTGGGACTGCCTGGAAAACCTAAAAACTCTGGCAAAACACAACAAAGCCACTTTGGTGTAGGTGCCGGGGCATAAGGGCATACCAGGCAATGAAGTCGCAAACAAGCTCGCAAGAAGAGGCTCTACAACTCAATTCACTGGACCGGAACCGGATCTGGCGATACCTAAGACTGCAATACGTGGTCCAGTAACTGAGTGGATTACAAAAGCACACCAGGTACACTGGAACAACGTTGAAAGGCAGTTACACAGCAAACGAATGATGAGGCAGCCATCCCAGCAGTTAGCAGCGGATGTGCTGGCTCTTAACCGAGTACAGCTTAGAACAGTGACGAGCTTGTTAACAGGACACGGCTGTCTAAGGGAATATCTGCATAGAATCGGAATCTTTAAAGATGAACCTATCTGCAGATTATGCAATGAGGAGGAGGAAACAGCCTACCAGATTGTATTTGAATGCGCTGCATTGGTACAACGGAGACGCTTTTGGAACAAACTAACCAACCAACAGCTCTACCGGAAAGAGATTTACCATACAGGCTATTAAACCTAGTAAAGGGGACAAACCTGTTTTTGTAAAGAAATTCACTAGGTACGGAATAATACAATAGGCCTTACGCCGCGGTGTTAAGGGGATGACGTGAAACCTGATCCGTACCCAGTGTGCAAATCAATCAATCAGTCCGGCGCAGTTTTATAACACCTTCGGATTTTCGAATCAAAACAAAGCTGCTATGTATTATACGATGTGGAAGTAGAACAAAATACAGTTCTCCTGACCTTCAATGTAATGTTAATGGCTTAACGGAGCAACGGTTGGGGTTTGCTCATTTATATGTATCTGTCACGACGATTGATGCATCTAGGTTGGTACACGCGCTGCACCATATTGCGACATCTAGGACGATTTGCAAATAATAAATTTCTCCAGTTAGAATATCGGTATCTGCCGTTACCGACTTATCATTTCTTGACTTGATTGGCGGCCACGTTCCTGTACAATAACTATGAATACGTAATAAATAAATACTGTCACAGTTAGTCGCCGCTTGGTTTGTTTCCAGGGGCTGCAATTGCTCACTTGCTCTCCTTAAAGAGCCGCCACTGTAGGAGTTTTATTGTTATGGGTAAAAGCCGCCCAAACCATTGCACTACCGCCACCAAAATTTCTACTCATGACAACTTCAGTGTTTTTACGCAAATCGTGCCAATAGTATTTAAAGCCATCAGATCCGTCCAAATTAAAATTCTTTTCGTCGGAAAATATGACGTTGTCATTTTCCCAGCTCATATGATTTTGTGCAAATTTCAGCCTTGCTTGTTTGTTAGTCTTCTTTAGCCTTCGGCAGGCAAGGCATCTTTTGCTTACGTAAATGGCAACTGGGCACTTTTAAAGTGAAATAAAACAATATTATACTGAAAATTTACATTTAGTTGTTAGTATATTAGTTTATTTATTTCAATACAAAACTAAAAAAGTGACTATTTTTAATAATTATGTAATTTTAACATTTTTTTAATGTTAATAATGCAATTAAGACAAATGTCTTTGCGGTGTTCAGAGCATGCAGGCAATAAGCATTTTACACAAAAAGTTTTAACTTTTTTGTCTCGTTTTCTTGAATATAGCGCACATTTAGCTCTAGTGCTTCTGAAATCGAAGCCATTTCTAACTGAAAAGCCATACATTTATTTTACCACTACAAAAACTAAAAGTTACTTAAATAGCAACGGGGGTGACTGATCACCCCGAAAGTATCATTATATCAAAAACAACAACTACCCGCTACAAGTTCACGCATGCTACTGACTACCCTCACTGAAACTAGAGAATAGACAAAGCGAGAAACAGAGACAACAAGAACAAGTCAAAATATTAAGACTTTTCCTAAGTACTGGGGTGACCGGTAGCCCCGGTTGCCTGCCGAAGGTTAAGGGTGGTTTTGAGACCTTTTTCTGCCATCTAAAGCGTTTACTACCGGATAAAACTTGTTGTACACGTCTCTTAGTTACTGGCATATATAATCGCATTTGATTTATTGTGCGGTTACATGACCGGAAGGGGCTAACCGAAATATCGATGAGTGCTGTCTTCGCATAAGTTTTTGATTAGTTCCTTTAGGACGATATTTGCCGTAGGAATGACCAAAACATAGAATTATTGATGAGGTGAAGTGATCGCCCCAATGTCTTGGCTATTTTGCTCGGAACGCCCCATCTCTTTATAACAATTAATTTTTATTTTTTCATCCTCGGTTAGCAGTTTACCTCTTGGCATTGCCATTAACTAATATCTATACTTCAATTTTATATACATATATTTCATAATAATTAAACATTAACGTCATACAATGTTTGTCTAGCACTGTGGAACGATACACATTTACAAAATAATATTTCTGCCGTTTCATTATGTTCAAAAATAAAATTCTAGGTAATCCCAACTATTACAGTTGCTAAATATTTATAGGAAAACTACAAAAATGATATGGAACTACCGAAATTTCGCTGAGTGTATACTGACGTTTTAGTTGTAAATAAAGATGGGTATATGGTTGACGAAAGACGCAAATATAAAACTGTCAGTTATGAAAATGTTGACCGTGTTGGTTAGTTAGGTTATGGGTTATGCTTTTAAGAAAGTGTCCGTAAAAACAACTTACGAATGTATCTGTGATTGATATTTTTAGCAGTGTCTATATTTATATGTAATTTTCACGAGCCATGAGAAAACGAACGGACTCTAACAATCTTTAAAAGGGATGATTATCGTGAGTGCATGAATTATACAGTGTGGTGATAAAGTTTGGAACCAAGCTCTTATTGGATTAATACAAATTAAAAAGAAAAAAAATCTCGGACAGGTGAATTTTATTTTCTTGAATGACAGCTTTTGGCGTACAAATTTTAGTTGTAACATCATTTGTTTTTCCGCGATGACGTCATCGCCATTTTTTTTAATGACAACCCTCATTTTTTTTTTTAGTTTTTGAAAGATGTACTCACCACCTGAATGATGATATAAAAAAAACCCCCTTGCATAATAATTTTCTCGAAAAAAAGTCACATTTTTTCCAATAAAATCTAATTTTATTTTTGACAACTCGACCGTCTAAAAAGCAAACAAAAACAAAACATTCATAACCTTTTTTCCTTAAGAAATTTTTATTAAGTTTTTTTTTTGATTCTCTTCAATACAAAACAAAAAGGAAACATAGCAACGTCGAAGCTTAATAATTCTTACAAATAAAATTTCAAAATCATTAGGTTTTTCGAAGTTTTGTAAAAAATGGCGCATTTAACTGAAGGCGAAAGAATAGAAATTTTAATGATGGTTGGGTACGGTGACAGGCAAAGAACTCATAGAAGAAGTGCGAGAGTTATGCAATCAAGAGCATCCTGATAAACTTCCAATTGTAAGATCTACAGTTAGTAAAATAGTTGCAAAATTTATAGACCATGGATTTGTAAAAGATTTGCCTCGGCAAGGTCGACCTAAACTAAACGAAGAAGCAATGTTGAATGTCTTGCTTGAAGCTGCGGAAAATCCTCATGCGTCTACCAGACAACTGGCCCTGAACAACGAGTTACACCACACTACTATTGTGAAATTGTTTAAAAAAGAAAAGTATCACCCGTACAAATTACAGTTAATACACGAATTAAATGAGGATGATCCAGACCGCCATTTAGAGTTTTGCAAGGAATTGATGTTGCGATGTGATGAGAATCCCAATTTGTTAAATAACATTACTTTTTCTGATGAAGCTCACTGACTCAGGAAGTCCACAACTAACGCCGATACAAAATAAATTTTGGGTAGGAATCATAGGACGACAGTTTTTAGGACCTTTCTTTATTGATGGAAACTTAACTGGTGGCTGGCACTTTTCCGCGAAAATGGATAGGAAGAAGAGACACAACTCAATGGCCACCTCGTTCTCCTGACCTAACACCATTAGATTTTTTTATGCGGTTATTTGAAATCAAGGGTTTACATTAATAGGCCTAATAATTTGGAAGATTTGCGGCAAAGAATTCGCGATGAAATGGCACAAATCAGCGCTGATATGATTAATCGTAGCGTTCAAGTGTTTACACTCGTGTCGGGGAATGTCAGGTGGCAGATGGACTACAGTTCGAACATTTAACATAAACGTTGTTTTAATTTAGTAGATTGTTTTATGTTTTTGTTTGCTTTTCAGACGGTCGAGTTGTTAAAAATAAAATTTGATCTTATTGGAAAACTGTGACTTTTTCTCGAGAAAACTGTTATGCAAGGTAGTTTTTTTTAGATCATCATTCAAGTGGTGGGTACATCTTTCAAAACCTAAAAAACAATAGGGTTGTCATTTAAAAAAAATGGCGATGACGTCATCGCGGAAAATCAAATGATGTTACAACTAAAATTTGTACGCCGAAAGCTGTCATTCAAGAAAATAAAATTGACCTGTGCGAGATTTTTTTCTTTTTAATTTGTATTAATCAAATTAGAGCTTGGTTCCAAACTTTATCACCACACGGTAGAGAAATAACATTACTGAGTATGTATAATATCCAAAATGTACGGGAGAATATTAGATAATAGATTAAAACTGCAAATAGAGGGACAACTTGAACACTCGCAAAGTGATTTCAGAGGACTATGCATTCACGATCGACCAAATAATAGAAAAAAGGGAGACTATAGTCTGTTTACGATAACTGACGGAGCACGTCATAACCAGTAAAATCAGAAATAGCTACCTATACAAAACGAGATATCCAAAAATAAATGCCCTTACTATGATAGATACAGATAGTTTTTGTATGCAAAGGTGTCTGCGTGCCACACATATGTATGTATGTGGCGTTTATAGATCAAGAGAAGGCGTTCGACAGTGTATCAAGAAAGGAGATATGGGAGACTTTAAAAAGAAGAGAAGTGGCTAGTACATTACCTAAGGATAAATACAGAAAGTATGTATAAGGTCACCAAAACCTATGTACAAACGGGGAACCTACAATCAGATATTTTTATAACTGAATAATGGATGCCGTATTGAAGGAAATAAAGAGTAAACCAAGGAAACTACAAGTAGGATTTAGATACATGCAAAGAATAACAATGGATGAATGTATCTTTGCGGACGACTTATTGTTAGTGATATTTGGAAAAAGTAAGATAAATTTCCAACACAACTTAGACATATGGAACAAAGCACTGCAAAACGAAAAACCAAAAATCAACACGGAAAAAACGTTGTGGCCGTACAAGCACGGAAAATGCTGAACGTTCTGGACACCCCGTTGAGGTCTCTACACCCGAAACAATTAAAAAAAATTACGATATTTGGTGGCCGATCGGAGACTGAAAATGTGGAAGCCATATGCATATTGTTACGTTTTAGGGTTTTTAAATAATCTTCAGGCGATAATGTTTTCACAGATGTATTTATTTAAACTAATTTAACACTTAATAATTACTTGGTAACGAAGAACACTAACTTAAACTATTTATTTCAACTCACACAGATTTATATGCACATTTCGTATTTATATTCACAGCGTCTGTTCTAATTACGCGCTAGTTCAAGACTGTCCCGCATACGAGATTGTCACCCTTATATACATAAGATATAGCTTCTAGAAGTCTCTACACTAAACTAGACTGTTCTAGAACGCCCTCTCTAGAATGTCTCCAGAAAACACGCGAACCATCCATATATCATAATTACAGTGCACTGCGTAATCCATTTTAAACGGCTTTTGTCGCTAGATGGCGCCATTCGTAACACTGCCCCCTCCTTAGGACTGTTCCGTCCCGGAACAGCGCCGCTCACCGGCTTCATGGAGATAACGGCACTCTGGTCCCTTTCTGCATTCCGATTTCCCAAAGAAATAGCAGGGCACGGTCTTTCTCGTCATTCCTGTTCTTCGGGGGTTGTAACAGCAAACCACGATTTCAATTCCAGTATGTCGAAACAATTCTTCGATCATACTTCTCACGATTCTCCAATCCAATCCATCCAATCCGCATCCTAGCTTTGGTATGCTCAGTCTGTTGAGGCCTTCTTCTAGCAGGTATTCCCTAAGACTTTCCAGAGCGTCCCACATCGTGCGGTAAGATGGTTTTCCAGAACTTGACTCTTTGGTCACCAAATAAAATAAGGGCCGGTTTTGAACAGTTTGGTATAGGACTTTTCCAATTTGTGGTTGCTGTTTCTTCAGACTCTCGGTCCCGCCAAACTTTTGCCGGAAAACGTTGGCAATTCCTTTCTGCATCTTAAGGTCTTTGGCAACGCAGTGTGCCAAGGCGTGGTTTCCCGGGGCCAGAAATAGGTCTTGTTGGATTTCCGTCGTGACAGCATGACGAACCTTGCGTCCTTGTCCGTAGTTGGCCATGAATTCGTCGTAAGTAACCTCGGCA